>NW_010585308.1:785096-865483 GCF_000705375.1 Tinamus guttatus
CATCAATTAGACAGATTTGTAACCCGGGAAGTCTTCCAGGTTTTGGGGCTTTAATTATTTCAAAATTAATAAAATTAAGCCAAATACATTCAGCACATGACTGTTCAGTACAAGATGTGAGGGAACAGAATTTAACACCTCCCTGCTAAAACGAAGTAAGGAAAATATTTAAGCTAGTAGAATGAAATTCCATAGCTACATCAGGAGAAATGTACACAGGATGTGGGAAGGCATATGGATTTCAATGGTACGATTAACTTCTCTTAATTCAGATAACGTAAAGGAATATAGAAGCACGTGTTTATGGTGCTGATTTTTACTATTCCTAGTCTTCACAGAACACTGTTAGAAGACCATTTCTCCATCCTATCCTGACCCTTTTCCCTATGACTGCATTTTGATTATACACAATATTGACCTATAAAATAGCATTTCCCAATCAACAAGAACCCCCCCAAATAATTTCAAGGCCTCCTTTCAATCAGTCATGTTTTGATTTCACACAGCATCCTCTTAAACACGCCACTTAACACGTGGTCCTGTTCCAAAAATTAGCTCTGTCAAAATACGATTCCTGAGTGAGGTGTTTATTCTAGCTCCCTAATCCTGCATCAAAAGTGCTCCACTTACAAGGAAAAAGGCTCCTTCTCCTTAGCGGCTTGCCTGGCTGACAGGCTGTTCCCACTAAATCATTTGCTTTTGCCTTTTTGCACATCAGCAGGAGCAATGAGTTTCTAGCAGGTCTCACTGATGGCTTTCAATGGCCCCGTGAACCCACTCCATGGCATGTCCTAGGGCTCTGGGCTTCTCAGCCGAAGGCTGGGGTCTTTCTCGGGACACTCCCCACCTTGCAACCACATTTTCTTGCTGCCTTTCCATGAAATTCAGAGCTGGGAGAATATCACCATGCACACTGTTCTGGGAAGGCAGCACAGGAGCTCCTGCTTGACCAGGTCAGGTAGGGCTGGTGTGTCCCAAGACAAATCTATTCTGTTCCCATCACCACCAGCAAAATTTTCCCTGGTGTTAACAGCTGGGAATTTTGCAAGTCTGCTCGTGATGTGTGACAGCCAGTATCTCGGCCAACGCTAAGGGCAGAACCAGGAGCCTCTTAGGAGCATAAGTAGCTCATCAGTGCTGCACTGTGCTCAGTAGATAGCAAATACACACACACACACGCAAAAAAAACCACCTCCACTGCCCTTTCCCGCTGCTTATTGATGCTCTGGAGCTAATGGGGGAATAAGTGGGTAAACTAATAAGTGGGAAAACTTATTTTCAGGACTGAAGTAACCCTCTGATTTTTGCTGATTGTACAAGGAGAATAGATGCAAGAACATGAGCAAGAAGTTGGTGTCGAGGATCACTCTTGCGCCAAGTGCCAGGGTAATGATTTAGAGCACCCCACTTCCTGGATATCAAACTTTTGCAGCTTTCAAGGCATGCAGTAATCAGAAAGCACAAATCCAAAAATTAAACCTCTTCAAGGCATTTTTGTGTTGTGTCTCCACAACCAGTTCGCACTTTTAAAAGCTTAGCTACAAATTTGACAAAGTCATTTTTCAGAGTAGCACTGCATTAAAAGAGCAGAAGAAAAATATGAACATCGAGGATGTTCAGAAACCTTTTATCATGTCTAATAATAAACCAAAGATTAGTTTTCTTGTCATTCAGCTAAATATTTTGAATTGCAAAAGTTTCTAGCTGTGTTTCTTTTCACGTAGCTTTAAAAGCCCAACCTAGGCACTTCTTAAGATGCATAGGTGAACAACTGACATTTTCTAACCTGATTGCAATTATTCTGGAATACATTTCATATCACAGTTAATTATAAAATGGGTCAAAACCAGAGAAACTCCAAAGGATCCTTCACTTCTCTAGGTTCTCCGTTATGCAAACTTTGTGGGTTTTCTTTTTTTGCATTTTCCAACTCTGTGAGGCTGGTTCTCTAACATTGCAATTAACAACTCAGAAGGGTCAGAATATGAAAAAAAAAAAAGTTTTAACAGGGAGTAGGGAGTATACTCACCCCATCCCGCTCTGCAATGTTCGTGCCCGTGCAGCCAAGGAGCACAGCCAAGGGCAGGACTGTGATCTCATCCAGGAGGCCGAGGAGATAACACCCCGTCACCTGCTCCCATGACATGCATTGAGCACCAGTGTGGGTGCTCCCGCTTTGTTTATGAGCAAAGTGAAGTAGGTTAGGTTTTTTTTTAGCTCTGCTGCTGTGAGTGCCTCCTCCTGAGCTCTTCTTTGCACCGCCTGCTTCCTCCGTCTGCTTTCCTCAGGGCTTTGAAGGCACCTGCAGGCATCATCCACACCGATAAGCTTGCAGGTGGGTTGTTGCTGCCAGTCTCCAGTGGAAAAAAACAAACAAGCAAAAAAGAAACCAGAACACTTCCTGCAGGAAATCATCAACCTGCAACTGGATTCCTGGAGGAATTTTGGTGTAACCATAAACACAGCCCAACCAAGCCACAGCCATTGGCAGTCTTTACCATGGTTTACCATCACCCCCACCACATCCTCAACCATGTGGTAGAAATGATTGTGCTGTTATCTTTGCGATAAGACCTGCTTCCTTCTGCAAGAGACCTCTGCTACAAGGTCTCTTTTTCCTTAAAACTCCTGCAGAAGGCTGGACACAGTTTATTCTCTTATTTGTGAGGCTTTTTTGGATCTGTTTTGTCTCCTGGAATGCTTCCTAAGAGCTTATCATTGCCTCTTCTACTGTTGTGTTGAGATTATGGTAAATCCTTTATCCCTTGAAGCCTTTCTATCACACTCAGATGTCTCATTAAAATACTTTGTGCCCATCCAGAAATGAGAATTGAGGGCAGGACTGCCTAACCTGACCTACGTGGGACAAAGGTGGACTTAGAAGAACCAGAGGAAGACCTTCCTCCATGAGACAATTTTTTCTCATGTAAGTCAAAGTGCATCTACAAATAGGCTTATTTCACACACGTTATCTCTGAGAGAAAAGAAAACCAGTACATTCAGCAGAATTTTTGGTTTTAATGTTTTTAAAAAAAGTGGTTAGTTTTTCATTCTAAGGCATTTTAGGTTATTTTATATGAAGTTACCTTTTTTTTTTTCAGATGAATCAAAGCATGTATTCAAGTTTCACTATTTTATTATTTGCTTGCTTGCCTTTACCATCTTCTTCAGCATTTTCACTCATGGAAAATTTTCAAATTGTCAGCTTTAAGTCTTAGCTGGAAAAAAGCCGAATGTCAGAAATCTCAAAATCCTGCCCTCCTCTCAGCTCTAATGCAGGACATCACATTAGATGATTATATGGTCCCTTTTGGCTTTAAAAGGTATTAGTCTATTAATTATAGATCAGCGTCAGCATTTCTTCCCTAGACTTTGGCTTCAGCTTAATTTACCTTCCTTTTTTTTTTTTTTCCTTTCCTTTTTATTTAGGTCATCCCTCATTTCAGTTCTAAAATGGACTAAAGCTCCTTCTACTTACTTTCCTCTTCCTTTCATTGAAAATGTCTTTCCACTTAATTATTTGTGTGACAACACTCCATCCACTTTGAGCTCTTGCTGCTTGTCAGGAGAAATCAGTGTCTAGCCCGTGTTTTTCTTGTCAGGTTTATATTTTGGTTTGATTTTCAGCTTAGTTGTTCTCTATGTTGCCACATTTACCTTGAAATACTATTGACTTTATCCTGGTGGTTTGTTGTTCCTTGCCTTCATGGCACACCTAGGAGTTGTCAGGGTAGGAGTAGAGGTCTCTCAAGGCAAGTGTCATGGTAGGCACCATCCATAGGTAGCCACAAAAGTCTCATTCCCCCAGTGTCTGGTCGTAGGGTTGTGTTCATGTTGCAGCCCTCAGTAGAAGTCTCTTGGGAGTCTCTCATCTCTTGGCCTGCTAATTTTAGCCAGTCTTAGTCACTTCTGCCATGTTTGGCTCAAAATGGCCAGTTTCGTCAAACGCTCCTTGCTCAAGCATGGAGATGACAGATAAAAATCACAGACGCCAGGATAAAGATGAGACGATGATGTTCAAAGGTAAGCTGGTCACCACGATAAAGCTGCTCTGGTGTGAAGGGCTCTGGTTTTAGTCCCACTGGGCATATTATACAGGAGAAGGCTACATTGTCCAGTGCAGCACCATGAAGAAGCCCTCAAGCTCACCTTCCTGGCAGAGCCTCTCAACAGGACCCAGTTTGGCGCTATCCTGACATGACCACATGACCATCCTGCTCCTGGCACCCAAACAGGTACCAAACCTTACTGTGTAGGCGTGCAGGCTTGTTTGCCAGTAGCTTGCATATAGGGCACTTGGAAGGCCGGCGCTTAATATCTTTGTACTTGTTCCCACCCATTAAAAGGGATATTGGTATTTTTTTTTGTTTCCTTTATCAGGTATGTTACCAACACATCTAGTCAAGGAGTCCATTTGCATTCACAGGAACTGGGTCTTGGTGTCTTAGGAAAGCCACCTGGTAGAGAGCTGTGTCACAACCGGTTTGGTTAAGTACAGTGATACCATCAATAGCACCTTAGTGTTTTATAGCATTCCTGTTAAGCTGTAGGAGAACATAAGGACCACTCAGATCTGGAAACCATTTGGAGGCTCTAACTGGTTGCATGCAGATCTGCAGCTCTCCCCTGTTGAACAGAGCAGGATTATCCTATCAGGGTATAATATGCTTTAAAACAGCTGTGCAACCAAGATGACTTGTGTATGGGAAGTTATGATATTGTTTAGCAACGCTGTGATTTTACAGCGCCTGAGAGGACAGCAGCGTGCTATAAACATTTCTGATCACTCTGGTGGAATATCAGATCATTTAACTAGAGGTATAATCTTTATGTATCTTTATGCAATCTGTTGGGAGAAAATAATGCCTCATCTTCCTGCTCAGATTATTTTGCTTCCTCCTGTAATATGTCATTCCCTATTCATTTAGATTCTCTGGAGTTTGCAGCTGAGAGCTCTAATTAGGTGTGCCTAGAGCTCTGGAAAATAGGTCTTCCATCTTATTTTCATGTTTGGATTCAATTTACTATATTGAAACAATTGCTTTGCTCTGGGATCTGTCAGCGTTTCCTCTTTCAGAGTACGAATTGAACTTGGATCACTCACAAAAACGAAAAGACTGTGAGCATCTTGCCTGAAACCTATAGTTTGCTCGGTGATTCTTGTGTTTGTCAAATGTGCACGAACTCGCGTAGAAGCGATGCCATCAGATATCTTGTAGGGGTGTCTATTTTTAGGCACAATTTTGTTCAGATTTGCAAGTATTTAATGCAGGTAGTTAAAAGCTCCCCCCCCCATCCCCAGCCTACACACTGTTATTTCAAGACCACCTGGGTTTTCTTTTCTGTTTCACTTTTTGGCACAATACAAACATACATTGATCACTGTGCCTGAGCTTATCTGCATGTTAAATCATATCAAGTGTTTCACTGCTAACTGCTGGAAATTTTCTGGCTAATCAAGGCTTTCCTGAACACATCTGCCGTCAAAACTCACCGCTACCTGGGCACCGAGATTGTTTGTGCATGGACTGCCTCTTCGGTTGGTATCTCGCAAGGTCACTAGGGAAATGATATGGCAATGGGTCTTCAGTGGCAATGACACAATATGAAAATAAATAGTAATAATAGCTGCGAGTGCCATGGATTTTGCACCTCATCTCCGAGTGTCCCAGAGCCAACAGAGATAGTCCATGGACATCCCTTGGAAGTCTATGAAAGCAAATCACAGTGATCGTGTTATCTGTTAGTATTTAATTTCCATTATAGAATGCTTGCTCAGGATGCATGTGAAATTCTGTGTTCAAGAAACACGTGGATGAGACATTAAGGGACATGGTTTAGTAGGCATGGTGGTGTTGGTTTGTACTTGATGATCTTAAAGGTCTTTTCCAACAATAATGATTCTATGATTCTATGAAAGCCTGGGATGAGCAGGGCAAATGATCCCTGAAATGATCCCCTGATTTTCCAGGTGAGCCCTTTTTCCGATTCCTACCATGGCCAGTTTTCGGCCCCTCGTTGTGTGCTAGAAGGCAGACGAAATGAGTTAGTGTTTTGCTGCCCTTAATGGGAGTGTGAAAAAGGAGATGCAGCATTCAGCACTGCAAATATACTCGACCAGGGATGTGGAGCATCCCATCCTCCCTGGATGGAGGAGCAACAAAACCTCAGCACTATTAAGTGGTCACACATGCAGGAATGTAGCTGGGCCAGCGTCTACAGAAACCCTTTCCCGTTGGGAAGAAACCCTCCCATAAACCATTCCCATAAAAATTAAGTCTCTTTTTAGCACAAAGGCCAGGAGAAGCTATTTAGGCAATCTCAATAAAGCAAAAGGAGAAGACGGTGGCTTCAGGTCCTGCTCGAATCTTGTCTCCCATGCACTCACAGCCAGTTTGGGGGCATTCTTGATATTTGTTGCTTTTAAAGAGGAGGATGAATCTCACCTCCTGCTGTCTTGTATGGAGCAAACACAGGAGCGATCTGGAGGGATCCGAAGATTTCTGGGTCTCCAGCAACCTCTAAATCAGCACAGTGGCCCCCTCCTCACACCCTCCCTACCAGTTTATCCTTGTTTTTCAACCACGGCAGCAGTCCATGTGGAGCAACATGTCTCCTTGTGTGCTTTTCACTAAGCAGTGAATGGAGGAAAAACACAGCTCGTTCAACATGTGCCCTGGAAGACGTGAACATGCAGCCTGCCTCTCAGCTGAGCTGCACATGCATGCAGCGAGCAGCTTATATGCGCTCCCAATACTTATGGTATTTAAAAAAAAAAAAAAGAAAAAAGGAAAAGGAAAACCGGGGAAGAAGCCACATCTCATCTTCCCTGCGCCACGTAAAAGGGTCAATTTCCCTCACCAAGTGCAATCTGCTCTTTCCCAGGTCTCGTGAATGGCTAGAAAACCTCCTAAAACTAAAAGATTATTTTGAGGACCAGGAAACACAAATTATTTCTCCTCTAAACACAGCATATATTCATGTTTAATAAAACCTGGACAGGCTTTCCAGAAAGGTTCAGCTTCTGGGAAAACCACCAAGGTGCTAATTGAGAAAATATAATGTTAAGATCTCTCCAGGTGCTGGCAACATTTGAGCTGCCATAAACACAGTTGCATCTTCTCCTTGCATTGCACGGATTAATCCATCCTTTGAGCACTCTGCCATACTATGGATGGCAAGGGAAGCCCGCAAGTGCCCACCAGCCTGCAGCTAGAACCCCTCTGTTTGGTACGGGGCAAAAAAAAAGTCCCTATTCTCCAGCAAATAAGGGTCAGTGCATGGGGGACATGCCCCTCCATGGTTTGGGTGTCCTACCCTGCTGCATTGGCATTGCAGAGCTCCTGGATTTGGGAACGCAGGTGCACACTGCCTTGCCTGCTGGCAGATGCTTAATCCCCATCGACTGTGAGTTAAAGTTGACATATAGTCAGGTAGGTGCTTAAGTGCTTCCTTTATCTGAGTTTTAGATGCACCGTTGCCATGGAAATGGATTGTTTCTGTTTAGTCATGCTTGCATTCAGCTTGAAATCCGTATTTTACAGTCATTTCTTTCTGAGAGAGGCAGAGCTATGCATCTGGAAGCTTCCCAGGCCCTCATGTTTTAATTTACTTTTTTTCCCCCCTTAATTTTATACAGCAAAAGTTTACAAAGATCCACCATTTCAGAATTGATTTGCAATGCATGTACCAAATTAATGAAAAAATAGCAAGAAGTGTTGCAGATACAGTGCTGAGTTTAATAGCAGCACGTACATGCTTAGCAAAGCAGGTTAAACTTTTTAATCTGCCTCCTTTTCTTCTTATTTAAAGAGCACTTTTAAAAGCAAATCATTTTTAAGAGAAAATTTGCAAGCTCCCAGAAAAGAAAAAAAAAAAAAAAAGCTTTTTGCCAGAACTATATGAGGAGTGTTTTACATGTTTATCAAAAAGCTAACTCTCTTTTCAGGAAAATTAAATGGCAAGATGTCAGCTTTCTGCTTGTCCATTTTCTTTCTTTCCCTTCAGGGAACAAAAACAACCATTCGGGAAATTTCAGTAAGAAAGGGGGAAAAAAAAAAGTTTCCATTGGAAATAACATTCAATCAAATCTCTTTGCCAGCACTGCAGTGTGTCTTGTGCACAGCTATGTATTTTAGCAGATATGTGACTAATGACATAAAGAATGTCGCAGGATGAAAAAAGGATGCCAGAAGAAAGTATATTGCCTTTCCCTTACTTCCTCAGCAGCTGCCTTTGCTACTCTACGTGTTTTCTCGTAGTGGTGAAATAATAACAATGCATTTCTCCTCTAATCTGGGGAACCTCTTGGAGGAAATCAGTGGGCCAGGCCTAGCAGTGCTGCTGGGAAGAAGGCAGGTATTGTCTTCATTTTGCACATGATAAAAATGAAATATAAGGTACTCAAATGATGAAGGGAGAAGAAGAAAAAAAATCGGCTCCCCCGTGTTTTGGCATCAGGCGTCTCAGTCACGACGCTTTTGTTATGCACGGGGGACACACCTTGGGACAAGAAACATGATGCTTCCCTGCAGGGCTTCCCCTTGTGGGTATCCCCAGGCCAGTTAAGATCAGCCACCAAACGGAATGAATTTCTGATTTTGGGGTGGTTTGGGTGTGAAATGGTGCCCAGAATCAACCGCAGCTCTGCAAGGCACAGCTCCTGGCGCCTGCAGCTCCTGGGCACACCAGCAGAAGACGGAGCGCAGGTTTGGCAGGAGAGGGGAAGGAAAGGGCTTGGGAATGTGCATGCTTTGACTCAAATTGAGTGTATTTGTTCAAGAGAAACAGAGGTGGTGTAATGATACATTGCGGCAAAAAAAGCACATTGCAATTACATTGTGAAGCTCCCACCACAGTCATTATGTGCTTGGATTATCCTCACTGTCTCTCTCAATTGCATCAATTAGAGCTGTACATTCAATTTTGGGGGTAATTTTCTCAGTTTGGCACTGTAAAGCGGTGCTTTTACCTTCCTTATGCTGCATGGGCCTTTATATCTTCCTCGTTCTTAGCTTATTTGGAAGCAGCTCCGAGTAGCGGTGGACTGATGCGCTAATGCGTGTTTGGGCCGCCTCCTTTTATTAGCTGTAGTCATTATTATTGTTATTATTGCCCAGGCTTCATCCATGTTACAGCAACACTCCCTTTTTCTGTGCCCTGTTTCTCGCTGACATGGCAAGGTAGCCATTCCACTGAGTTTTCCGAGGTTACAGAGCATATAGACATTATCCTCCCCGGCATCGGAGCCCTGGACTTGACGTTGGGCACTTGGCACCGTCGGCCTTCACAAATTTGCCATCATTTGCTGAACATTCCAATTCCAGCAGATAAAAAGCTAATGGAAAAAATGCTGGAAAAGCTGGACACCTCTCTGTGCACAGGGTAAAGGCCGTAAAACTTTGCCTTCAGTCACAGCACGCAGACAAAGGGCTTTCCATGCTCATAAATCAAAACCAAGCATTTGTAGCATCTGCTTGAATGTTTGAGCCAGCGTTATAGCAAATGGTTGCCTGATCAATACCAAAGAACAAGATTTGTCAGCCCAGCTGTACAACCTGTTTCTGTGCCACACATTAAAACATTTTATTTTATTTTATTTTATTTTATTTTATTTTATTTTATTTTATTTTATTTTACTATCTTGATGACACTTTTGTGCTAAGGGTTTGAAGTTTGCCAGGGAAGCTGCTTTGGGGGGCATCCACGGGAATGGGCTTTCTATGAGCTGCAGCATATGGGAGCTGCTGCGAAGGTGACATCGCCTGTCCGAGGAAGCAGGTTATCTTGACACACAACAATTAGGGCAAAGTAATTATTAGACCACAATTACTCATTAGGCAATTAGGACAAATTTACAAATTGCCATTTGTAAACGAGTAATGAGGAGAAATGACTCTTGCTCTGTCAGGATTTCAGGGGGATTTGTGTAGGCAAGATGTAAATAATGTGGATGGGTTGTGGCTAAGAGCTGCCATGGACATCAGCCCATGGTTTCTGGTGGCACCTGGCTGCAAGGATCCCCGTTTTACTGCTCACTAGACTAGAGGGGAATCAGCAGGTCTCCAAGGAGCTATCAACATATTCCAGTGCATCCAAGTCTAAATTTTTTGAAAAATACAGTTATTCAGAGCTCCTTAATAATGCGAGGCAGAGGGCAGCAGGGGGGTTGACACAGATGTTAATTCCTGAAATGTTTTGCCTCTTACCCGAATCGTTAATGACTTTATGTTATTCACCACACGCTGAGCACTGGCTAGAGAAAAGTGACTCTGTGGCCAGCAAGCCATAGGTAGCCCTGCGGTTTTAATGGTGTGGGGGGCTTCTGGAGCCAGACTATTTGTCTTGAACAGGAGAGGAAGAAATATCCAAGAAGCCGAAATATGGAAACAGATATGGAATATTGACCCCTAATGCTCTCCCAAAGGCTACCAAGGTCGGCCCCTTAGCTTTTCCTTTGGATCGCAGTCCGTGCTTGTGCAACCTGTGGTCTTTTCATGCAGCAGCTTGCAGAGCTCTGTCTACACAAGCTGCATTTTCTGACTGTGGCCCAGTGAACTTCTACCTAACGAAGCATGCCAAAGACAGAAAAAAGTACATAGCAAATGGCTTTTGTTATATATAGCCCTGATTTCCCCGTAGGAAGCTGCCTGCAGATCATTACTTTAACTTCGTTGTACTTACCTGAGCTGTAACTTATACTTGCAAGGCTTGCAGAAAATGCACTGCCTTTCCTCGAAAATGTGTTTGCGTTTGATTCATTCAGTGACGATAGCAACAACTCTTACAGTGAGAATACGACAGGGGGAAAAACAGAAGATTCATCGTCCCAACACTTTTTTTTCTTTCCATTGGGATGCATAAATTGGGTCAACAATGAAAGAACAAAGGTGTGAAAGTGCAAAACAACAAAGTTACTTGCAAAACTGCATGACAGGACCTGGGAGGAAAGAGCCCTTCTCTCCTCTGCTGTGTGACAAAGCAGAAGTTGCCCAAGCTGCTTCATATTATAATGCAGACAGAGGGAAGGACACATGCGTTTTATTCCTCCTGGGATCCCTGCTTAGCCTTTGTGGTCTCCTTCTCGCTGGCCAATTGCATCCCATTTTCCAGAATCCCTTTTTTGCTTTCCTGCAAAGCAGCCTAGGACAAAGCAAAATATAGGCCCAATGTTTAAGACACCTCCTATTCTCACTGTGTTTGCTCAAAAGCGACCAGAAACTAAAACCAGACCTTTTAAAATGTTGCTCTTAGCGGATTATTACTTACAGTTGGTCTGACAAGATGAATCCAAAGCATAAATCAAACACTGGAGCACAAATCTTGTTAGTTGCCATGTTAGTAAATCAGCTCACCTAAATAATCTTGAGCTTTTGACAATGATGCAGACTTCTGGATTGAAAATTCAGCTCCTGCGTGCGAGGCAAACCTGATCTGCTGACATTTCGAACGATTGAGATCCTATTTCTGATGGTTCGGTTTATACTCAACTATAAACTATTTTGAGTAATACTGAGCTGAATACAAACAGCTGATGTTCAGGTCTGGAGTCAAACAGTCTGCCTCCACTGACAGAGTAGGTTAGGGGAAAGTGCATAATTTGAGCATGTTTTCCAACCGAAAATAACAAGCAAACACAGGAATGGAGGGAGACAAATAACTCAGCACATACAAAGAATGTTCCTGGGAAGGGCGTTTTGTTTGCTTTAACTTTTCCCCTTTGGAAGGGGAATCTGAAGTTTTTGCTCTGCACCTCCGAACTTATTTCCAGAATGAAAAGCTTGTGCAAGAGAAATGTGATTTCCACTTTTTTACTAAGGGTCTGGTATTGTTTGGCAATAAATTGTATTCTATACAGCTTCAATTACTGGCCCTCTCAGATCTGACAGCCCTTAATTACTCAAGACATGATCTACTAAAACCTACATCTGGAAACGATGTCACTTTTTTGCTTTTGGCATTGGAAAATCTGACTTAATGTTAAACACATACTCCTAGATGCAAAACTTTGAGAGAAATTAGTAGAGCTGAGCTCCCCCCCCTCCACCCCACTTTTACAGATTAGATTTAAAAATAAATTGCACATGCCTTTTATTTAGTAGTTACAATGTTTCACCACATTTCAGCGTTCCGTATTCTCTCCATTTATCCACCGGCTGCTTTTGTTTCTCCCAGAAATCTGGAGCTTGCTCTTATGTGATGTGTGTGTGTACAACTCTAGCAGGGAGCAGCACGCTCTGGGATTCAGATGCTGCGTTGTTGCTGCTGGATGGTAGATGAGCAAGATCTTCTCATCTTCTAGATGAGCAAGATGTCTTTCAGCTTCTCAAAGCCTTGTCAAGATTTATTCTTCAAGTGGTCTTGGAGAAGGAAAACCAGGGTTTTCTGTCACAGTTCGTTTTGTCGTAGCTGGTGATGTCAGTAGCCTTTGGCTTTAATGTACACTGATTTGACTTCAGCAAACCTAAGTTATTCATTAAGCCAGTAATTAATATATGTTATGGATAATATAAAGTGCTCTATGAGAAAAAAAAATCCAAATGTTTATTGTTAAATAAACTCTGAGGAAAGTCGAGTCAGTGATGTTCATAGCATGTGCAAAAAACTTTTCAGGGCATTTGCCTCAATACCAGACTGAGCTCAATGGTGTTCATAGCATGTGGGATAAAGTTTTCCAAAGTATTTGCATTCCAGGTCATTTTTTACTAAAACAATAGATGGAGGAAATATATTCCTGGCATATTCACTAATGGCATGGCTGGCAGAACTGGAAGATGCCTTCAGACTATGCTTAGACTCGTAAACAAGTCTAAAAAGTTTATCAAATATCCTTCTGCCTCACCATAATTAGACTGGCATTTTATAACAGCTCATTATAGTAAATCATCTGTTGCTTTGATTACAATCAGTATACGCGGAATAAGGTGGAGTCTGTTCAAAAAGGATATTGTTATGGACGCGCTAGGGTGTGCTTGAGGGCAACTACCACCTGCCATCCTGATTAGACCATCTACTGGTATTGAGAGGTTCAGGCCTCATCGGTCAACAGTATCTGGCAGTGCGGCTGTACGGGCGCTGCTGGCATGGAAATGGGAAACAGACAGCAGATAAATGAAAACTAGCAAAGTCTGGCATTGGGGTGGTCTGTGCAGCTTGCTGAAACCCAGTGGGCTTTACTAGTGAAGGCCTTCCGACCCTGCCTGGAATAGTATTGCAGAAAGAGAAGGAAGAAGGTACATTGGTCTTGGAAAAAAATGAGCAATCCTAAGGTCTTTCTAGCACGATGACAAATGTCTTAGCTATGACATAGTTACTCTTTCCACTCCAATACTCCTTTTCTAGGGAGAGATCCTCCACCTGACTTAAGTCATGGGCAGCAAGGTTGATGGGTTGGGCTGTAGCTCTGAGGCCCTGTCTCTGACCACCGTGAGGTCCATCAGAAGAGGCACTGCAGAGGACAGCTAGTGGCTCCTCTACAGCGCTGCAGAGATTTTGGGTGGCGCAGAGCAACCCGAGGAAGCTGATCCAATTCAGAAGGGGCCCCAGGGCTATACAAATTGTGCTGGCTTGTCTCCACTTCTCTGGCAGTGCCCCAGGCTTGGAAGGTGCAAACATAGCTTAAAAATGACATCACTTCCATCTCCAGGTGAGCTCTGTGCTGTATTTCTTGGAGGTGTTGTGCAGCAGGTCCACGTGGACGCGTTTCAACCTTCTGGGGCCCTGCGTCAAGCGTTATTGCTTATTGCTCAATGGCCTGTGAAGTTGCTCTTTTTCTTCTTGCAGTTTATTCATCCAGTTCTGCATTTCACGTAAACCCACCAAGGCTAGAGCAGAAGGGACAGCAGTCACCCAGCAGGACATGACCAAGCAATAAAGTTGTGTGCAGCAATTAAAGCAATTATATTAAAACCTGGCAGTTTCTACCCTCAGTGAACGAGAGTAAACAAAACAGGTATGTTATTTGTAATGCTCAAGATCTACTTCATATGAATTCATATAGACAGTTTTGCTAACAGCAAAGACAAAGGAGGTCAGAAGCTAGACCTACAGAAAATAATGAGATTGGATTGAAAACCACAAGATTTCTCTTATATATATATTTATATAAATGTAAAATTTGGGTCTGTACTTATTTTCCTTCAGGGTGTGCTTGGTTCACGTTTTTCAAATTTGATTTCGTAGATGTATTTTAAGCAAAAGCTGTGATCTTGATATAAAACCATGTGTTGCCAGGAACTGGATTTTAAAGCGAAATCCCACATATTGTAAAGTAAGTGCCAAAAACTGGCATCAGTGTCTCCCAGGCACTATATGATCCCAGCTCTGATGGGCAAAACCTTCTCCTTGCACCATTTAGACACAGGTCAGCTGGTGTTCTTGTTCCTCAGGAAAATGCCAGACGCGTTTCATTGGCAATTAATACATTTGAGTGAGGAGATCGAGATTGAAAATATCTAAGTTTCTCCAATTAACTCTGGCCGTGTTGTCTTTCAGCAACTGTTTTACAACTCTTTACAAATGGCCCAATTTTCAGCAGGATTCGGTTCCTTCACAGCCTTTATTGTCCTCTTTGGGATCTTGGCGAAATGCTGACGTCGCATCTGTGGCTTGGCTCTTGTTTCCACAGCAACAACCTGATGTCATCATCTGACTTCACTGCAGACTCCAGCAGAAAGTGGGGTTGAGCCATGAGAACATTTATTAAAGGCCAGGTGTCTGAAATAACATCGGAGAGGCGGTTGAGACAAAAATAGAGCTTAATTTGGACGCAAAGCTTCTATTTCTTTCCTGGTTTGCTCTGGTGGGATTTTTCTTAAGGGGGAAAAAAAAGGTTAAATCTGCATTTCATTAATCAAACACTCCCTGCAAGTTTCTAAACCAGCAGATAGCAAAATCAACTAATGACTTCACTGGAAAACATCTGTTAACCTTTTGGTGAAGGGCTGTGTTTTCCTGGTTACACCCGCACTTGCATCTTAAATACAGGGGGTCAAATTAGTTTTTCTCTAGTCCCTAGCCATTTTAACTAGCTTCACTGAAAATATTGCAAATGCCTATAAATAATTTGCTTTCTTTTTTCTTCTGAGATCCTTTACAGTCCAGTCCTGGAGCATCTAAAGTTCTGTACGGAAGCCACTGAGATGCCTGGCTCTGTATGCTCGCCCTGCCTTTCAGAGCCTATCATGTTCCTCCATCAAGATGACTACTTTATATGACTGTAAAAGCTTTTATTTGTCTTCACAGCTTGTGCAGTCTTGCTTTCATTTTCTCTGGTGTTTTTTTACCAGGGCCATATCTTGTATTTCCTGATCAACGCAAGGTTAGTGTTTCATCTACAAGGTTAGTGTCTCCGTGTGCACTTCTTTTTTTTTTTTTATCATTCCCTGCATTTTCCTGATCATTCACATTTGTTGTTTACTGCTCCCATTAAAAGTTTATTCCTGAATGTGTTTTGTGCACTGGGCTCTCAGAAAGTTACTGCTTGGTGCTCAGAAAGTTACTGCTCGGTGCTCAGTTTACTCTGCATTAGTCGATTTTTAGCTGTACAAACTTTTCCAACAGAATTTTAATGGCTGAGTTGGACATTGGCCTTTCTAGCTGGGGGATTCTCCTGCTTTTCGCTGCTGGCAAGCACAGGGGTGTACGTGAAATCCTCGTAAAGTTAAGTAAGTGTTTGATCCCACTGGTGTCCCCTCGTGTAGCAAGAGCCTGACTACCCCCTGCTCACAGCTCTGAATCCCCCTTGAATTAAGCAGTTGTGCATATGGAAATGAACAAAATGTGGTCCCAATTAAACAGACACAGCAGAGCAGTGTTTCCTGTCCTCCTGCCAGCCCTTCTGTCCCAGTGAACAGCACTTCATGTTTAAAACTGCCGGAGGCATCTGGAAGTCCAGAGATCATTCTGGGGTTAATTACTGTGGATGGACAGGACTCCCCCCACACGAATTGATATATTTCAGCTTGAATTATGTAAGATAATCCACAGGGCGTGCTGCCTGTTACACCCAGTTTAAACTGAGAAAGAGAAGACGCGACACTTGGCTGGGCACCAAGGACACGGGGATTTGTCGTGGATGGGTGGTGGGTGACCATGGGCTGGATCATCACCTAGGCCAGGCAGGTATCGTTGGGTGTCTTCAGATACTCTTCTTTATTTAGGCACATCTGTGAAACTGGGAATCAGTTGGGATGCTCATCCTGTGTTTAGGATGAGATGTGGGACTGAGTCTTCTCCTTTAAAAGTTGGCTGGAGGACCCAACTGAGTTGGGTGAAAGAATTACTGGAATAGATCCCAAGACACTGTTTCCCAAAAGTCATTCCTAATGGTAAAGCAGTAGGCATCATAAATGGTAAAGCATTTAGGCATCAAAACCACAACCACTCGGTGTCCTGAGTTTTTCCTGGAGAAGAGAGGGGAAACGGGCAGAAAAGAAGCTGTGCATCTACTGGATTACACACATGGCATCCACGCTTACAGAAAGCTCTTGTACCGAAGTAGGGAAATGCTGGAGATCACAGCATTTAATGAGTGTGATCAGTTTAGGGGTTAAAGAATTCTTAATTGCAGATTGCCCTTTTGCCCAGCCCATTAAAGTAAGCCACTCTTCCGCATATCCTCTTTTTGGCTGGAAAAAAAGAAAAAGAAAAAAACAAAACAGGCATATAAATTGTAACCCTGGAGACCCTCAGATATTAAATCCTCTTGTTATTGGCTTGTTAATTGTAGCCACATATCATTAGTGGCTTGCTTCTAAGACTCTTAGCCTCTTGGCTTTGAAGCACTAGGGGAACTTTTGCCACATAGGTCACCATAGATGTATGAGCTTTCAGGAGGCCATTTATTTCAACCTTTCTATGGGTTCTCATGCAAACCCACTGATTTCTTGTTTGTTCCCACCACTACAATGCAGATTGTGTTCTATCCCTTCTTTGGGAGAAAAACACCCAAGTTACAAAGAGACTTCTGAAGGAAAAAGGACTCACTCAGAACACAGTAGGGCATATAAGTAACCTTTCTGCATATTTCCTTGTATGATAGCTGATGAACAGAGAAGTGCCAAACCTGGGCTGGCTCAGGGTGTTTAAGAATGGTGCCTCCAACCTATAGCCATAGGCATATGCAAGTCATCCACAGATTCTGCGCAAACAATCCGGCTGAGCAACAGGAATGTTTTCTCAATTAGAATGGGCTCAAAGTTTAGCTTCTAGGCAGTTCATTTTTGATTTACTCTGAATCCACAGACAAATTGATCTGTGAATAGCCATTGCTTTCACAGAGGGATTTGATTTGAGAAATTATGGCCTAGATTCATCATGCTGATGACAGATAGATTTTCATACTTTGGGTTTTATTAATAGCATGTCCTTTGCTTGTTAACATTCAAAGAAGATCAATCACAAGGTGCTCTATTGCTATTGAGTTTCTCTGGAAAAAGGACGCCATATGTGGAGACAGGAATACAGTTTAGCACGTACCCAGATCACCAAAATACAATGCCTTTGCTAGCAGGGAACAATTGGAAATGGGCCCATGTTTCAACCCTTAGAGGAATGCTGTCGATCTCTTGGAAAACATCACATGGGCAGAGGTGTCTTACTGCAAGATTTAATTTTTTTGTAACGTCTTGGTTAATTCCCACTCCTGAACGAGGAAAAAGAATGTAAAACTTTATGCGAAGCTGTGCAGGGAATATACATTTATCAAGCACTCCTGGTGACCAATCCTGTGGTCAGGTTACTAACTCCTGGTGCTTTTCTCCAACTACAGACTTACCCAAACAAACTCTCATTTCTTATAGGCCTCGGATCCTACTTATTCTCTGGAAAAATCAGCTGCCACTTCTTTAAGCATGCATCATTTAACTCCTTGAACCTGTGCCATAGTGCTTTATGGGAAAGCCATAAAACATTTAAGTAACCCTTTTATACAGCCCACGCTGTGCATTTTCTTTTCAACATTTTCTCACTCCATGTTGTAGTTTTAAAAGTTTCATTCACTATTAAGTTAGCTGATTGGATAAGCTCCATGGAAGTCTGTCGCGTTACAGAGCAGAGACAAATGCTTCAGTGCTGCAGCACACAACTACCCAGGATTTTTTAATTCTGTTCATTTTGGGTGAAATTCTCTATTATAAGAAGCCAGAGTTTTGCTTCAATGACCCAGCCAGTGCCGTTTTGGGGAGCTTGCAAAGAGCCAAAACGGTTATTTCGCTGTGTGCCAGCCAGGGCTGCAGCTTGTCGGCTTCAACCTGCAGCCAAGTTGCAAGAGCACAGAAGGCACAGGACACCGGGAGGATGGCACAACAAGTGCAGGAGCCCCATGAACGTGTTGTCCTTGCTTTAGCATTAGCAAGTTTCCTAGCAACAGAAATGCTTCAGATAATCACATCCCTCATTTGGGAAGGCTGAAGTATTTAGCTGTCCGAAGGGCAGTTAAAATAGACTACATTTTTATTTATTTGTTTAATTATTTGATGAGACATGGCAAAGAAGGGGATGTGTCAAAGACAGGGCTAGTTCGTCTGCACAAGGTCCTCCTGTTTGCCACCAATTTCCCTTTTGGCCTTTTTGAGAACCAAAAGTCAGCATTTGTTTCTACCACACTGCTCGTTCTGACTGAAGTTGGGGTTTCACCCCTGCCCATTGATTCCAACTAAGTGCTTTCACTTGCCTTCCATGGGAATTGCATGCATAATTCTGAAAGCAAAGCTGGGATTGAGAAAATAACCTGGCACATGGGGAAAATGGAAATTCACAATAGGTATTTTGTGCATGACAGGAAGCATAAAGCCATTCCTTAAGAGTTTTGCTGTATCTCAAAATTTATACTGAAGCAAATGTTTTTGTATGGTATACACTTACAAAGAGACTAGAGCTGCGTGAGCCAGTTCTATGAAAAAAAAATTTAAAAAGTATAATAATTTTTCCAAAGATATTAGGCTATCCATTCTAGAGCTGCCCTTATGGAAAATATAAATGAATTTGAGCTCCATCAGAGAGTTGACTTTGCTGAAAGCAAGTCACAGGCTTCTTGGATAAGGACCATGAAAAGCTGACTTGATGGGATTTCATTGTGGAGGGGTTGAAAGGCATGTGCAAATGAGTGTCTGACTTTGTGAGGCTAACAGCAGTTGGTTCCCAGATCCGGTCCAAGAGTTACTTGTGAGTTTAACCGAGGTCAGACTAGGTGTCCTACTGTTCATAGGTGTCCTACTGGCCTACTAACGCCCCTGTGCCTTAAAACCTGTGAAATCTTGTAGGGGAAGTGGGGAACCTGCCCAACTTCTTTGGATGGGGCCTATAGGCAGGGAGCTACTCAGGCTGAGGAACATGAGGACCCTTCGAGGGGCTCTTGGGTAACAGGTCTCAGCAAGCAGGGGCTGAGACATATCTGCAGATCCTTGGCTCCAAGACCAAACTCCAGAGGGTGGATTTGGAAGTAAACATAGTTTTCTGGCATTATCGTCACACATGGAGCATGAGAAGTCACCACACAATCAATGGGATCATTGTCAAAGGCTGGAACGTGGCCTCTAGTGAGATTAATTGAACCGTCTGCATGGGAGTTTTCTGGAAAGAGTTCTGCCCACCAGAAGTGATTGTCTGTTAAGCAGGTCAATTTTTTAAAAAATTGAGTTTTTAACAAGTTTAGACGTACTACGTTTTGATATGTAGCTTTCCTGTGCTGGAAAATACAAGTCAGTCCTTTCGAATGGTAAACCCTGATCATTTTACAAAGGCCAGGAAAAGCACAGAACATAATACTGGCAATTACTTTACAAAGGGCTGATTGAAAACACTAGGTCAGAGTTTTCAAAGGCCTCCAACACAAATGTAACTGTTCCCCCTTCGAAAACTCAGTAGTGAGGCTATCTGTTGAATTTGGTGGGCTCCGAGTTGGACCCATCCTGACTGTTTTCAAAATCTCAGCCCAGGAACCTCTATTTCCTTTTCTCTGCAGGAAGGAAAAACTAAAATAAAAATCCAACAGGACACTAATTGCACTTCTATCTATTGAAAAGTTACTTTAATATTTTCTTTCATATAATAACTGTAAGTATGCCCCTAGCAAAGGATAAGTTGTAAACTTGGACTGCTGCCTAAATTTCAGTTTCAGTAAAATTCCCTAGACTACTGTTTATGAAATGACATTCATAATATTTTAAATTGCTTTATTCTTAGCTTTACTTTTCACTAAACATTGCATGTATTATTCATCCTTCTTTTCGTAAATGCATCTACGTAGATGCATCACATGTATTTATGATTGCATGGAATTCTTCTCAGCAGCTGGCCTCAAAAGGAGGTGAGGCAAGTACATACCACCTCATTAGTCTGATCTATATCTACCAGCAAAATAATCCCATAGCAAAGGCTGTCTTTGACTAGAGTCGTGTGCCTAAGCCTGTAGGAAGTCACTGAAAATGTAGATTATTACTGCTCACTTAGAAACCTTCTCCCAAGCTCATGTCAATCTCGCAAAGCCCAACTCTGTGGATGCATTGCAGGGCTTGGGATGTGTTGAACATGACACTTCAGATTACTTCACAAGTTCACACCTGGCTGTTGGCCAAATGATAACTTGGTTGAGCTGTTGGTGGAAAATACTCAATTAGACACACATGCATCTGTATGAAACGTCTGCTGTACATCACTATTAGGAAAAATTGCAAGCTAAAAATATCTATATACCTTCCTAGAAGAAAAATAATTTCACACATGGGAACTTGGAGATGGTTGATTTGCCCTATAATGAGGAAGGGCTGGGTTACCGCAGCAACCTGCCATGTGATACCTGTTTTAACAGTGCACGCCAGCTCTGGAAGCAGCACTTTCAGAACAGGAAAAGTAATAAATCCCTCTGTCTTGCAGCAGACCAACAACAGGGCACTCAAGTCTGAAGCAGAGCGATTCTTTGCCCCCAGCCCCAAGACACGTGGAGGTGGGAAAAGTCTCACACTGCTCCTAAACCTTGCAACAACCATGAGCTTTTGCTAAAATACTTTCCCGTAAATAGAAAAGCCTTTGTAGTCTGCAAACAAATGCTTTGTCAAATGTCCTCTGAATTCAGAATTACGTCAGCACGTGATTCATTCAGAAAGGCGAGGGAAGGCTAGTAATAGAAATACATGACTACTTCTCTGCTAAATCACCATGACCTTTATGAACTTATTTTTTTATATAGCAACAGGTAGACACTGGAATCTCTTCTCATATCTTATTTTGAAAGACAAAATGCTTCTTAATGGAAGTGAAGATTAGGCATAACAGCAACCTTCAAACATTACAAATCACAGGTCAGCTTTCCTCTGCCTCTCCAAATCCAAGATTGACTTAAAGATCACGAGAGTTTTTTTTTTTTTAATAGATGTTGCATCTTTTTGTTCCTCTGTTTTGAGGAGTGAACCATCTACTCAAAGCTTCACGGGAGAGACAAGGAGCTGCCTTATGTCTCAGCAGCCTATACAGCAGACTCCCTCTTGTAGAGAAAAGTGAAGGGCTGCATCTCCTACATGCAAAAGGAGAAAAGAAGAGGAAGGAAGAGGAAGGATGCTGATACTTCCAGGATTACAAAGCCAACTGCGCCTCCAACATTTTTGGCATCACCTATCTCTAGCAGTAGTCAAGTGGCCACAATCAGGCCTGGGCCTTCACAATCGGATCAGAGGCCTCAGGTTAGTCATGTTGCCAACATGGGGCCAAAATTTTAGCAAGTTTACCCTTACATGCATGCAAGCCGACGAATAAAAGCAAGAGGAATAGTTGGTGTAATGGCAGAGGCCGCCTGAACAGGAGAGAGCATGCTGTTGGTACCTGGCTGGGGATGACCCTGCAATATTACTAGGACCAAGACGGAACTTGTGGCTTTCCAGTGGTCACACAGAGCAGTACAGGACAGTGTACAGTTGACATGACAGTGAAAAAACACTATGCTGTTCTATTTTTGGTCTGCCATAGACAAGACTTTACTTGCTTCCAGATACTATACAGAATATCACCAATTTGTCCTTTCCAAAGATCTTTGTATCCTTCTTGTCTAAGCATTATTCCACCATCCATGTCTTCTCAGAAGATTTTTTTTTGCAGGAGGGGGAAAGGGAACATCAGATTGTTCTGTCCTTCAGCAGACTAATAGCTGGGGATTTGTTTGTTTATCTGGTTAGCAGATTTAGGCAATAAGTTCCCCTCCCTAAGAGGAGGTATTAGGTACAAGACAGAAGAATGAGAGGGTTATGGGAAGTGATTTTTTTTTCCTCAACTCCTTTAAATATTTAGGGTGGATGAACTTCAGAGACATTTGAGTGAATTTTAATTCCAGATTCCAACCCTTGAACTGAAACATTCCCCTCAAAAGCTGAAAGGATCTTGGGTTGATTGATAGAAGCCATAACAAAGATACAAGATCCCTTAATTTGCAATACTAAAAGTGTCAAGTCTGATTTAACTTATCTCCTTGACTACAAACAGGCCTCAGGAGTTGTGGGTTGGTTTTATTTTTTTTTGACCAAATGCCTTGGTCTGACTGGCCATACTTGCTGCCATTATTCCCACACCAGGATAACTGGGGACTGAAGAAGCCAAAGCAGCAAGTGCTTAACAGTGCCCTGAACTCGCACCATTTCCACCCATAGCAAAATTTCCTAGCAGCTTTGCCAAAGTTGTGCAGGCCTGAGCAGAAAATGTGGGTACACATGGGAATATGCAGGTATAATATTAAGTGTCTGAATTGTAGATTATTGAAATAATTAACTCAACCAGCTACTTGGTGATCTACCTTGAATGATTAAATCTCTGGAGATGCATGCTGAATCAGATTTAAAATGACAGATATGCCTAATTATAATAATTGCAAGCAGAGCACATATGAAGCATTTTATCACAGACTTTTGTGAACTATTAAATGTCTGGGTTAAGTGATAAACTAGTTAATCTGCTGAAGAAGGCTTTGGCGAAGTTGTGCAAATGAAACGAGCTTGGAAAGGTTTTATGGTTTGAAGACCGTGGCTTTGCTGAGGAGGGAATTGGTGTGATTTTTTGCATATAGTGCCAAAGCAAAGTTCAAAGTAAGAAAGCAGAAAAATGTTCCCCACACGCTCATGTGCGCCAGCTCATATTGCCTGTAGTGATATTCCCAGCTTCTCACACCTGACTTCTCTGGACATCTGCACGAGAAACTTTTTGCTTATGAGAATGTTTGCCAAAAGAAAATGTACAAAATTACACCTGCTATTAGCATGCCACTCCTCAGAGATCTAGGCACTCAAGTAGAGAAGCTGTAGTTGATCTAGGGTTGGCTACTTTCAGAATTGCTTGCAGTTATGTACCCTCTCCAAGGGTCTTCATCAAAATACACTGCTATGGTCTGGGTGCCCAGCCCAATAGATGCTCTCAGAAATCCCAACAATCTCATGAAGTTGGCAGTGAAAGTGCAGAAAATAGCACTCTGTGTCAGAAGATAAGTACCACAGCACAGGTTTTGGTTCATCACCACAAAAAGCTTGCTAGCTATCTGCAACAGATGCACATTTGCAGCAGGGGTGTCTTGAAGATGCTCAATTCTTTCCTTTAAATTAGGACAATCAGCTAGAAGCCCAGGAAAGAGTTACTTATATTTTCACAAATATTGAGCATAATATTATTCTGTCATGCAGCATGCCTCCCTTTTATCCATATTCAACTTATTCAGCTCGGTGTAATAAGCTCAGTATATTGATATTCTCAGATTAGAATGATAGAAATGAAGGCAACCTAGAATGCAAGAGAGGCAGTAAGGGATTCATGCTCTTAACCTTGTGATTCTTGATATTTATAATGTGGATCATAATTTGACTAATTATGTTCCAAGATGGATTGCCAACATCTGCAAAATTAATCAGCTTGAAATTAGAGTGTTCCACTTCATATTGTGTCCATTGCTTTTTATTCTTTTTGCAGTGTTAAAGTTTATATATTTAAAGATTATTTTAACACATTTCCTTAAGCTCTCAAAAGAAAGCCCACCTGCATTTATTTTCTAGAAGAAAGAAGAAAGGGTATTTTCTACAACAGTTACACAGTAATGGATCAAACTGCGTTTCCCATGTAGCCAAATAAATAGCATGCAGTACCAGTATGAAATTAGATAAATAATCTAGAGTTCTGTAAGTCCAACAGCATGCCTGTGGGAGGGGAAAAATGCACAAAAGAAGTACCTTTCGAGGTATTTATATGTTCTATAAGACGCTTATATGTTGAATTCTCAAAACAAGGTAGTATGCAAATTGTGCCTCCCCAGGTGATTATAACTAATAATTCCACGCAGAAGCAGCTACAAAAGATGAGCAGATAGTGGTAGATGTAGAGTTACTAGGCAGCCACCTCAGCCAGCTCTGAACTGCAACATGAGCTGGGTGGAAGCCAGGGGAGGAAAGGGACAGAGAGGAAATCAGTGCAATGAACACCTCCATGTATGAGCAAATACTGCTCAGTAAACCCCTATAAAAGCGCATTGTGAACGAGCCTGACTGCAGGCACTGATCATCCTTTTTTTTCCTTAGCTAATTGGCCTGCTGCACTTTAATCCTGTCTTCAAATGTCTTAAGATGTTTAATTCCAGCTCTAGAACATTTGATTTTCATTTGGGATTGTCTTAAAAATTTATTACATCTTAGTAGCAAGAGGAAGACAATAGCAGTGAGAAGAAAAAAAGAACAGAGGAAGAAGGGGAGTTTAGGAAGCAGGAGTTTTTGTTTTGAAACCATGAAGCATGTGCTTTTGGGGCACATGGGAAAGGAGCAGTATGAACGATGGGCTCTCCCATGTGCATCAGGGGCATGGGACAAGAGAATTAAAGACAGGAGTGCTTTGGGCACATAAACCAGTTTATTTCAAGACTAAAAATCTAAGTAACAGAATAAATTTGCCACATTTTTGCCAATCTCAAAGCAAAATTCCTCTTGTGGCTTCTGATCGTTGCTTTTTTTTTTTTTTCTTTGAATTATGAACAGCACTCCAAAACAAAGTGTAAGCCTTTACTTTAGAAAACATTGAAATGATTTGATATTACAGCCTGCAATTTTTCCCCCTCAAAGAAATTTGTCAACTTCAGCCCAAAAATTCATGAATACTTTTCCCATGAAACCACATTTTTTGAGTTTACTATTTGCTGAAAAGAATTTCCCCAGCTGTATTTTCAGACTTCTGCAAGAAAGCATACGTACTTGAAGTCTCAGTGCACGTTTACTGAATTGATGTCTTAACCATTACTAGAGCAGTGCACTGGCAGGAAGTTTCAGGCATCCTCAACACTGTGATGTGATCCAGACCATGTTCCTAGTTATAATGAAAATTTCTAGGGTTAACAAATCTAGATCAGAAATATACTGAGCTAAATTTGTAGTTTTCAGCCATCTTTGAGCTTTTAAATAGTCCGTAGATTCCCTAATGGCTGCAATACATGGAACTACTCAGCAAGACAGCACGAAGTCTATACTCTAGCTTGCCCAGCTGAGCTAGTCACATTTATATTTGAGTCACATTTTTATTAATCATATAGGTACAATTGGAGTGGAGCCCCAGTCTTTCTCTGCCAATGTGTATTATACTGTCACTACCATGAATGAGGGGAGTTCAATATTTGTCTTCCCAGCTTTAGGATGCCGCATGAATGTGATCTGGCTCTTGCAGGTTATAGACTGTTGAGGTATCTGCAGATATTAGGCTCACAAACCTCGACAGTTGGGATTCTTAAAGCCTGACCCTTCCCTGGAGTCAACTGGAGTAGAGCGATTGAAAAGAAGCACTCCAGAGAATCCCACATCTCACTTTCCACCATTAAAATAAGATCAAATTATCTCCCTATTGTTTCACTTAAAAACCTAGGAATTTGTAAAATGTAGTGGGTGCTGTCACACAGTATTCTGAACATTCTTTTTTTTTTTCCTTCAAGCTAAAAAGCCCTTTGTTTGGGCTTCACTTATGTGCTCTAAGATAATGTCAGAACCTGCTAATTGTTTCAGAACCCATTCTTATTCTTCCATTACCCCAGACAAATGTCTTTATTTTATATTGCCAAAATGGATGAAGTCATATACACTTGGTTTCTGTTAATATGCTATACCTGCATTTTATCTGCTAATTACAGCAAATAGAAAATCTAGACAAGCATGAATACAATAAAATAATGTCTTCTAACAGTAACTAATTAAGCCATAAAACAAGGCATGTGCTATTTATGGGATAATGTTCATAGCACTTGAACACATGAAGCAATAAGCTGTGTTTGTAGTTGATTAAATGTCAGAATGAATCTGAAGCACTTGATAATTGCTAAAAAATCATTTCCTGCAGGTATACTAATAAAGTAACGAGAGAGAGCTTCACAGTGAGTACAAGCATGGATGGAAACATCCTGAACACACAAGGTGCAGCAAAGGCTTGATCCAGAGCCAATGGCCTGTCACTGAGCAGCGGATCGAGTTGAGCATCAGTTCAGCAAGCGACGTTGTGCACACCCTGAGCAGCTAAAAGCTATCATGCATGTCACATCGGTATACAAAGCCCTGTAGGATATTCATATATATATATATATACACTCTTAAGCTTCATTATTCATTGCAAGAGATCACACATGCAAGAATGACATTTCATTTACTTTTCTTCTGTGGATCTATAAACAGCACTTCTTGACGGTTAATATACTCACTGGCCTTCCTTGGGTCATGGGCAAGACAGCTCAGGTTTCAGTGTATAAATATTAACGGAAACGCTGTTTGGTGAAATGTGTAAACTGTTTGATCACGTAGGCCCATATTTTCTGGACTCAGTCTTATTTGCTCACACACTTAAAAATCCGGGCCCTGTTGCATTGCTGCTAAGTTTCAGACTCATTTTAGAGGATATGTTAGGCACATTCTGGCCCACGATTGGCTGTAATCCCTCTCCTGTCATCATGCAGCTCTATAAAGTGTTCATGCAGCTCTATAAAGTGTCTTGAAATGGGAGAAATCTGGCTAACAACATCTCAATGCCATATAATTATCAGACTGTAACTACCCACGCTGATTACCAGTCAAATTAAACAGGGAGTTTAAAGATGGATTTGTGTCCGTATGTGTGGGTGGTGCCAGTGGCTCATCTCTGCCTGGACTCTTCAGCAGCAGGAAGGGCAGGTACTGCATTTCTACTAGCCGGAACACCAAATGAGAATTCTTCAGTAGGTCATGATAAAAAAGTGGGCCTGAAGCCAAACAGCTTTAAGAGGAAAGGGAAAAAAAAAGTGTTTTTCCTAACTTGGCTTTGGTCCTTGTTTAACATCAAGGGGAGCTATTGCTGCTGGAGGCTCTGTACTGAAAGTTATTGCATTTGTGCAACTTGTTCTGCCTCCCTTCTGTTGCCTCTTGGCCAAGCAATGGTTGATTTCGGGGCTTGCAGCAGATCGATACACATTTCTGGAGAGAAAATGAGGTCAGAGAGCCCTGCCTGGTGCTCTTGCTCGTGCAGAGGGCAGATGTTCTGACTACTGGATAGAAGAGAACAACAGGAGGTATGGTCACAAAGTCAGGAGCGAAAAACAGACTTACCATTCAGACCTTGAAGGATCTCCAACTGTTCGGTGGGCTAGTATTGCACTCAAGCCGCTTCTGATCCCTTCTATTTTTGTAGCTGAACTCCCCACAAATACATAAGATTATGTATTTTTAATTTATCCCTGTAATGAAGGGCACGAATTTTTAACTGAGAATTCCAGACATGTTTGACCAGACTGCTTCATCTATCACATCAAATCAGAACATTACCGACAAGAGCATTAACCTTCCTTTTTATTTTTTTTTTTTAGCTAGATGAACTAGGTTTCACCAACTGGGTTCTTCCAACACTTTCTACCACCTGGCAGAGGAGGTCACCTCAAGGAACATAACATTTTCCTTCTGCATATTTCTCTGAACAAAAAAAAAGACCAAAAAATGAACAAACGCAAAAAAAACCCCAAAACTCAGGACCGTCGCTTTTCTGGACAGCAGAAAAAATCCCTGAACCACTAAGTATCAGAATCATCCCTTTTTTGTGTGTCACTCATGGATTTTTGTTTTTGTAGTAAGAGATTCAGCACACAGATGTAGAAGACTGCCACTACTGTGCATCAGTCCATTTGTAAGGGGATTATTTTATGGCCTCTGCTGTTATCTAAGCCCTTGTGAGAGGCAGACCAATTTCACTTAAACACCTGCAGTAGATATGTCTGTCTCCAGATTCCTAATAGGAGAGACTGAAACAGTTTGTGATAGCCTTAAAAATAAGTAGTTGGTATTCAGTAATCTCTTCCTGCAATTTTTGCACTGTGCCTTGAATACTTTCCAGTTTTACTCTCTAAAGCCCATTTGCACTACAATATAGACACATTCAGCAAGTTTAGCTGCCTTCATGAGTCGGTAGTGGCTTTTTGGATGTCGGGGATGCAGCTTTTCCCCTGCAAAAATCTGACCTTATTAATAAATAGAAGGCATACAGATCATGGAAAAGATGCTGAAGGACTAAAGGAAGTTATGCTACATGTCAAGCAAAGTCTTGGTCACTGCCAGAAACCTTGAGCTACTTTATTGAACACTGCTGCTCTTGGAAAATGGCAAGGAACAGTAGAAGAAAAACACTCGTGACATTGTCAAGGCCTTGAGAGGTCATGCCCAGTCCTTCTGCCTGTTTCTTGTAAATTTTAGCATGTCCAGGAGATGGCAAATTATTCGATGCTGAGTTCCAGACCTCTATCAAATGATGGACAGGAAGATATCGTTTTGGGTACATGGAGTCTCATCATATTTGGAGGGCATCTAGCTGTTTCTGTGCAAGCTATCAGTGCTGGAGCAGATGGAAGATATCAGAACTCAAGACTGAGTGAGTGATTTAAACAAGAGAGAGATGATGAAGAGTTAAGTGTGAGTGTTTTCAGTATATATTTTGTACAAACATGATATTATTAGTCTCAATAGCTTGTGCTCTACTACAAAAGCAGAGCCAGCGTGCCAGGCAGAGATAAAAGAAAGCAAGTTGCAGGATTTTCTTTGATGGAATAAAGTGACTGCAGCTGTTACTATAATATATAAGTAATTATGCTTGAAAAGGTGAGTGAGAATTCAATGGATCTAGTTTGACCTAAGGTATTTGGAATAAAGCTATAATAGACATTACTGCTTTGGTAATTTCTAGATAAATACTAGAAAAAAAATCTACCTGATACAGTGCAATTAAATACTGACTTGGAAAAACTCAGAAGCAGAACCACATTATTACCATTACGTTTGGTAGTCTGCATGTTAAGACAATTATATTCCAAGGTGCACAAGGGTCATCTTTCCAGACCAAGGTAGAAACTTCAGCCTTTGACTGCTTCTGCAGGAAAACCCTAGTTGCATTTGTTTAATCTGCTTTCAGTGTATTGTTTCCTGGCCTTTGTCTGAGCAGTTACTTTGGTTTTACATTCTTGGGACATGCTATGCTAGTTGAAGACAATATCTCCAAGGAGAATCATTTCAAGGGCACACAGCTGGAACAGCAGTGTCATCAGGTACTGATGTTTCAGTAGTTTCTCAAAGTCAGTTTCTCAGCTGACTTTGGAAGAAACTCCCATTTTTCCATATGCAGGAGTCATTAGCTTGGAGTACTGCTTCAGATTATGAATCTAGGCTTTTTAAGAACTTCTGCTGGCGTAACTTGGTTTATAGCCCTATTAGTTTGGGTTGCTAAAGTGTTACGCAAAATAGCAGTAGCATTCAGATAGATTTCTGAGGTGCAGAGCCATAAATTTTGACGGCATTTTATTTGACGAAAGTAAATAGTGTCATTTTCCACTTTATGAACTCCATTTGACATACACTCTGATCTTAAAAAATTTATTGCATTTGGAGAAAGGAGAAGATGGGCTGTTCAAATTCTCCATGACCAATAATTTATCAAATCTGTCTCCCATTTTTTCTTCACATACAAAAGACTGTTCTGCTAATGTCCTCTGGTACTCATAGCTAACGGGCTATATTTGGGATATTCTATTATCTAAAATATGCGACAAATATTAAGCATTAAAGATGTCTGCTGAAAAGGCAACGTGATTTATTATTAATATGAAGAATAAATCAAGTTTTCCCTTTCTGTGGCAATCCTTGTCTATTTAAAAGGGTTACTAACATTCAATTTTTCTCATACCTCATTTTTAGTGGAGCTCCAAATGTTCCTGATTCTGAGTTTAAGAATTTACACCAAGCTCCCTTGGTAAAGGGATGACCCCGTTCTCTGGATTGGGACTGAGAAGTGAATCGTAATAGCCTAATATGTATCTTCCGTATCAGTGCTGAAGTTTTGAGGACATACTCCCACTCAGAAAAATAACATTTCGGCAGCACTGTGGTCAAAAAGTCTTTTGGCCAGGTAAGCCATGATCCTCTCTGCAACTACAGCCCATCTAGAAGGGTAGCGAGGAGCTGTGTGAGCAGATCACACGCAGAACCTCACAGCATGCTGCTTACAATGCTAAGGAACCCACTTTTCATTATCCACCACAGCTGGAGAAGCAGCTGTTCCCACATCTGTCTCATCTGCAGAGGATCCCATGGGAATATGGCCACTAAGAAACTGACGCCCTCCAAAGCTTTCTGGGACTGAAAATAAAGATGCATTAAGTCTTTAGGCTGCTGTAATTATCTTGCTCTTTATTGTTAAGGATAAAAATAACCTAGAATACAGCCGTCATCATAGCCCTGTCTGCTAGTTTTCTATTCTTAACATGACTATAGACATGCAGAGGCCTATACATCCATTCTAAATAGGGACAGCCCTAAGGCCACAAATTCACATGCATCTCATGAACAGATACAAGGTCGGTTAGTTACAGTTTTCATTAGAGGGCAGTGAGAAAAGGTCAAAGTACACTCAAGAAGCCTTTCAGAGGCAAGAATGATGTGTTCCATGTCCATTGGAGCCAAGTGCTGGGAAACACTATCAAGAGCAGATAAACATTTCTAGCTGGAAAGACCTAGCACTTCTTGTCACTAGAAATCATTTTGGGAAAAAAAAAGAGACTTTTGTCAGCAACCTACAATCTTCCCTAAGCATCCTGTTAGAGGATACAAAGCTTGAGGAACCTCTTATGTAGGCCAATGCATGAAAGGGAGAAAAAAAAAAAAACTTTGGTTTGACAACACTTTTGCAAATTAATCATCTCTATTTGCAAGGATTGGAACAAACACTTCCTATATTGTATTTAGAAACAATTAGGATCCATCCAAACAAAGTTATCAGCTTTGGCTAAACAATTATATCAGTCCTAAAAATAAATTGCTTACACTCTTTTTGTCATTGATTCTTAAATGGGAAGCAAGGCCCCAAAAGAGGCACTGTGAGATGGGGAGAAGAGCTGTGGAAATCAGGCTGCTCATCCATAAGAACAAGGGCAGAAGCCAAACCTGTTGACAAACTTGTTTCTGAGTCTCAGTGAGATTCATTTGATCTATCTCCTCATCAGGAATTGGAATTTGATTAATGACACCATGACCACCCTAAGACAGTTCATGCTTATTCTGATATCTACTTTTCTCTGCTGCTGGACATCCCAGCTCAATCTCCGGCACAGCTACCATGGCAAAAGGCCTAATGGTAGTTCTGTCCAAGCAAAAAGCAGAACTGTATTTTTCCCCAGAGAAGAATGTGCAGGACAGAACACTGAAAACACTTTAGGAAAGAGAGGACTTTTGCCAAACCGTATCTCCTCTGTCTTCTCTCCATCCTGCCCCTTTTGGATTAGGCTAAAACCATAAAATGTTTAGCAAAAAAATAAACAAACAACCCCTCCACACCTACTTCTCTGGAGGGAAAACAAGAAAAAGAGAGAAAACAAAAAATAAGAGAAAAATCTTCACATCATCCACCTTAGCCATCCAACTCAAGTGTCCTGAACTGCTCTCTGGAGATGCCCGCTTTGGCCAGCTGAGATTCTTACATGACTAGCTTTAGATATTTGGATTCAGCTGAAGCCTCTGATGCCATATGGGGATTTAAAACATCATTCCTGGCCATGGTTTGAATTGTATTTCCATCTGTATTGCTAAATTAAAATAGCATGAGGAAGGATAGAAAATGAGAGGGAGATGACATTAAGAGGATCTTTTAAAATATAGCCTCGAGTCTCATGCAAAGGCTTCACTGTAGAGATGAAATGCTTTTGTTTTTTTTACTTTATATTTTAAGAGAGAATAAAGTCTTAATTCCGGGCCTGCAATCATTGCCTTTGAGATGTTTAGAACCCTTGCTCCCTGCCACAACATAATTATACAGCTCAGAATAATTATTTTACAGTCAATTAAGTACACTCAATGTGCATATTTAAGAAGCCTGATTTACACGTCATCTCCAGAAAATACTACAGTTCTTCCATCTAAACCAGAGTCCAGCTACATTGCTAAAAGAAGCTCAGCAGCTCAGTCTCCTATTGAAGTCGTGTTTGAAACCATCCTCTTTAGGCACCTGTCTCGGAGCTTGTTCCGCCAAGTGTGTTGTCAAAACCAAAGCAGAAAGGCTCCATAAAACTTATTACTTTAATTCACAGCCCAGGCTTTCTTATGGTAAAAGGAGGAACATCCTTCATTCACATAACCCATAAGTCACATTTCTTGTAACAAACTAACTTTATAGCATTCACACTCAGTTTTCATTGACTATTGAATGATAATTTATGAAAGCTCTTATTGAGAGAGAGAATATAGCAGTTTAGAAGTGATCCCCATTATGAAAGTTACACTGAATGTTACTGTAGTACTATAAAAATGATTAATATTATGGCATGTATACAAATTGTACGTCCTCTGTGGGGCTAAGTCTATTCAGTCTACGGAATAATTTATCTGCTTGCAAGGTGGAGAAAGGTATCAATCTGCACCACCTGCATCTTCCCTCCCCATACATGTTACTGCACAGCCGAGATAGACGACATCTGAATTACTTATCGGCAGAACAAGAATGAGCCAAAACAATTACAAAACAATAAAATAATAAAGGACTATATGTCATCAGCTAGAGTTCAGGCATTAGGTGAGGTAAGTGCTAAATCATTTAGCCTAATGGAGTACTCGGGTCTTCAGCTATTTCTACAAGCATGTGTGAAGAAAGAGAAAAATGGAAAAAAAAGAAAAAAGGAAAAAAATATTTCTGTTTTAGTTTTGTTTCAACCTTATCTCTAATTGCTTAATAAATACCAGCTTTTACTCTTATCAGTTACAGCAAACATATGCAAAAGTGAAGAACACAATGGAAAAGGCCACAAGGTCTTTGGGACTTTTCTATTTTGCAAGCCTAAAGGTCTGTTAGCAGCATCTGGTACTTAAGCACTTAAGGACTAGGACATAGCTGCATTATGCAGGAGGATGAGGAAGGAGTGTATTACTGCCAAGTGTGTTCTGGGATCACGTTCTGTGATTTGTGAAAATAATGGATGTCACTGTGCCAAGGAAGCCAGTGCTATATGACAGGATGGCTTCAATGGGACAGATCCAGCTCACATGTCCAAAGCCGGGCACCTTCTTCCAGGATACCTGAAAAGCTCTCCTGCTTTTTAGCTCCTCAGGCAAAACGGTCGCTTTCTTCATTTCTGTACCAAGCAGATTTAAGGCATATTCCTGAAGCAACCTGGGATGTTTCTGTGTTTTATCAGGAACCAGCAGCCCAGTAGGAAAAGTATTTGCTGTGATGAATTGTGTGGGGGACGAAGGAAAAAGACAAATGTGCACAGACACTGTCAAGGCCTTTATGGTAGAAAAAGTTAATGATGTGCTTGGAGTTTCCTGATAACTCCGTCAGTTGGTTCATTACTGGGAAAAATCTTCCCATCCAACACTATGCCAATGTGGGTGTTGAGTCCTGGAAGTAGTAGCACTTTGAAAATACTAAGTGAGGGTAGTTTTGTTTTCTGGGGCCCAAATGAAGCATTGCAGCAGGAGTCTCTCTGTATTGACTTTTATAAATATGGTCACTGTTCCTGCGCGCGAGCAAGGTGGATGGGGCTGGTGCAGCAATTCTGTCTGGTTTGCAGGAGCACAAATTCAATGAACTGTCTGGCAGGCTGTACAAATAGAGCCTTCTTAAGCTAATGAATGAGGCAAACAGGATGAGCAGGCAACTCATTGGACTTAAAACATTTCAATTACATGTAGATTTTTTAACATAATTTAATTTTAATGGTAGGATAGGATTTGAATCCACACACTCAAAGAGAGAACTCCCAAAATTGAGCAAAGGAGGAGAGTGGTGCAACCCTATTCCTGATTCAGGTGTCCAATTATTTCTACATCCTTCTAAATGTAGGGAATATATTATCAGAATTTCACAGAGGTTGCTGAGGGCTCTCCATGAACTCTAGAGGCCAAAACATTTTTGCTTTGAGTGGATAGGCTATTTTTGCTGGGTAACATTAATTCTCTACTCAAATGTAATGAAATTCTTCTAGCTAACCTTGAAATAAAACCAGATTGATTAATTCTGGCATGCAATATTGAAATCAACACCCTGCTGTGGGAAGAGTGGGATTCAGGGGTAGGGGAGAAGGTGAAGAAAACCCTGTGTCTTAAACTTGAAATATTATTTTTCTTCCCTAGAGAAGAGTTCGAAATCATAGAAATACCAACTGTGGCTAATTGATCATCAATCTAAAGAGTGTCTTGACCTTTTAGCCAAGCACAACATCTTTTGCAACATTTGTAATTTTGAACATTACCAATTGCGGAAGAATATACATTTTTCTCCTGCCTACATTTGAGATTTTCATAGAAGACCTTGGTGCCAGTGCAATTTTTGCAGAGCTACTGCATCCTTTTTTCAGCCTTTAGGGCCTGATTCAGACTGCATCAGAGCCGTCGTTTTTTTTGCACAAGACTCTGAAACTTGCTCTGTCATAAACAGTTTTTATGTGTAAACATCATTATTCAAAATTTGCTGTGTTTGATATTCACCTACAAAAACGCGGCCAAAAAAAATGAGGAAAAAAAAAAAAAGATCGAAACACACAATTTCAATCTGCATTCAAAATCCAAATACTCCGCAGAAAACAAAACAAAACAAAACAAAGCTGAGGGAGCCTTTGACAATTATTTCAGTTACACACACAAAATTATGCAAAGGCTTGAGAAGTTTGCAGAATCAAAAACTTGGAATCTGAAAAACTCTAGAAGTAAGAGTGCCTGTGGAACATATTCTGCACTCTCTCCCCCCATAAGTATGACTTTTTAACTACACAATTACATACTATTTTTTCCCACGGGACACCTGCCTCCTCCAGAGCACAGGAGGAATAGTGTCTGGGGATGAATCAGGCTTGTGGAGTGAAGGAGACTGTTTTTTGTGGGTTTGCCGCCTCCCGTTTGATCAAAACCTTGCCAAGAAAATTCTGGCAAATCTGTATTTTTTAAAAATTGCTCCACCAGATGGTTATTATTCAGCTTATGGGGGAGGCACTGGGGGAGTTGTTTAGGAATCCAGAACTTTTGTGTGTGCATGTCATCAAATTAATAAAGAAGACTCTTTGTCTCAAAGGAGAGCTTGATTTGATCGGATGCAACATAGAGGCCTCAAGATAGGGCTGGAAATAGGCCGTGTGACGCCAGTATCTGCTGTTTTTCAGACTGGGCTTTCCTCTTGCTGTCATTACCTTGCCTTGGCTGTTTGCTATTAGTAATAAGGGACGTGCTGTCCAGGCAACTGGTAAGAGGTGAGGACTAGGACATAAAAACTTAAGATGGTCACGCGAGTGATCTACCTAGACCTGACCCCTGTCCTCATGGAACACCCATTCACCTTTCCACCGTGGAAATCCCCCTGGATTTCTGCTCCATCCCAGCAGCATCCATGTCTTGATGGGCCTGAGCAGCTCGACGTGTAACTTGTGTCCCACTAGCTGGGTGTCTCTTCACCTGCATTCCTGAGGGTCTGCTTGGAGACTCCTGCAGGAAAAGCAGGGGCCGGTGGTAGAAAAGCGAGACAGAGCCCAAAAGCCTGGCTCTCTTCCCCTGTTACCGTTCTTCATGCTGCTGGGTGAAAGGGAAAACAAAGATATTTCTAACCTTCCTTTGACAAAAAGAGGGCCCAAGCACATTACTGGGGTTGGCCCAATCGTCAAGTTGTTGAGTCCAGTGGAGAACATTCAAGTGTGTTGTTCTTCAGATGGGAAAATCCGTCAGGAACTGGTGTCTAGATTTTCACAGAAAACCTCCCTGCTGAGAAATTCCCCAATGTTAGGCCTATTTTTCTTTTACTCCACACTGAGACTTTTATTTCAGTATTTCTCCTTATTCAGAATTCTTTTTTTTTTTAATTGAAAGAGGTAAAAGGGTTCAAGAAAGTTCAGTAAGCTGCTTTTGAAAAACCCACATGCACATCCATCATTCGCACTGATTTCATTTAGAAGTTCAAACGTGGCATGTTCTATTTGTAGCCTTTGATGAAGAAAATTTGCTTGGCTAAGACTGAACTAAAAATATGAATTAAGAAATAAAAGCATTGCAGCAGAAGTGGCCAGTGATACCTAGGGAATATCCAGCACATCTTCCTAATGGCTTGTGATGGCACTGAGTGTTCACATAGCCACACAAGAAAAGCACGCAATATTTCTGTATCTCTGCACACAAAAAAAGTGACCGGGCCTTCCAGCAAATGCATTGCCATGTGCTTGCATCTTTATTCAGTTACTCGAGTAGTACCATGAGAGCACTGTTTTAGCTTGGCTCAGTGAACAGGAGCCAGCAAGTGTTGAATGTCTTTGCAACTTTGACAGATTTGTTTTCAGCCAGGCTTTGTCTGTCTTGTCTGTATAATTTGCAAGCTCTTTGAGTCACCGAGTCCCTCTTTCTCTCGGTCCGATTCTGAACGACAGAACCAGGAGCAGATTTATCTTGTCTTCTGCAGGGATTTGTGCAGAGCCTATTGTACAGTCCTTGATCGTGTTAGGAACATCTTGGTTCTCCAATGCCACAGAAAAATATTATCAACAAGAATTAATTTCTAGGCAAGGACTGTGTTCTGTAAGGAAGCAGTGCCCAGTTGTGGATGCTGAGTGCTGACAATATATGGTACAGCATCTTCAACCTTAAGCAGTAAATTTGAATAAGTGTGTGTGCACCGGGGGCTTTAAAAGCACTCATCATTGGCATGACTGCTGGCACTGACGTCAATAGAAGACTCCCCCCGGAGTTCAGATAGCTGATACTGGCCAACACTAAGTGCTTTTGAAAATCCCAGCCTTATAATCCATTTATTTGGATGAATCCATTTCCTTTGAAAATGGAAAACTAAACAGGAATTTTAAAGGTGAAACGCTACTGTCATCACTATGTAGCACCCTTCCCTAACATCATCCAGCCCAAAGAGTATTATAACGTTTAGACAGCCCACCAAACACCTTGGCATGTTGATGAACATTGAATGTGTCAGTGAATGGGTAGGCAACAAACATCGAGCAGTTGTTGCAATTGAGACTTTGAGCCACGCCATCAAGATGAATCCATGCTCTTAGCTATTATCTCATGGGAAGTTTAATATCTGTGCAAATAGGACAGGATGTCGCTTTTTGAAGTCTTATCTGAATGATTCTCAACTGCTGTTTACCTTCTTTTGAAGAATAAAGGCATAAATTGATGCAGACAAGATGGATTCCCAGGGCTGGCAGGCATTCCAAAAAGCTTCTTCTTTGAACATACAAAGAAAATTGTAATTTTTATATACATGGAAAATGCTTATTCTGCCCTCATCATCTATTATCCTGTAGTAGAAGAGTATAGGGACAAATAGGAGCCAGAGGAAGGGCTGTTGGTGGACAGCCACAGGTGTCCGCTTAAAGCAGGAGGTGATGTAGGAGGCTAAGATGAATAAAAGAGTGTGATTTGCGTGCTAAGACCCACCACAATAGAGGGGCAATAGAAAATCAACCTAAAACGTAGATCAGAGAAATGTGTTTGGTGAGGGGAAAATAGCTGCCAGCTGGAGACTTTCAGAGAGAGTTTTAAATATTGCTGAGACTACATAGCTCAGGAGTTAACTGAATCTTCTGGGCATAAAATTTCATTTAGCACATTGCATTAAAGTGCTACAGCTGTCTGCAAGGGTGGCAAAGTTTCTTATGTAGACTTCTCCATTACACCCATCACTGTGTTATCTGGCGAGTTTGTGCATAAGTTAATCTGACATCCATCTCCCGGGTTCTTTCTCCTTCCAGTGGGACAATTGTATGTGCATTATTAGTGGCTAAATTTTATATCCCCTTGGCTTTTACTCTTTTTGTGCCTTCCTTATTAGATCACGGGCAAACTTAAAACTAGCTAGGAAGTAATGTTTTTCCTTTATAAATCTCTTAACCAAAGGAATTTATTTTGTTTTCACAGTCAATTTCTTTTGAAATATGTGAGGCTTTTATCATAAATCTGGTATATTTTGATTAAAAATATAATTAGTGTAAGTTTCCATTTAAATGAAAAGCTCTTTTTTTCACTGAAAAAAAAGACATAAGTCTTAAACCAGATTGAATAAAAATAAGTTTCTCACTGTAATACAGACCTACCACAGCACTTGTCACTCTGAAGGATATCAGACTTTGAAAGCAGGTGTTGCTGGAAAGTAGTTTGGCAAATCTTCTAAGAGCATACAAAAGGGAATGTATGGGTTAAGGCTGGAGAGATAATCTTCCAAGCGATATAAAAAGGACATTTTAATATGGAAATATTGCTTAAGTTGGAGGGTAACATAGGAACAAGTTTTTTTCTTGACTGAAGGTGAATTCTAATTTCACATTTGTTTAAAATGCCAAGATCCATTTTCTGCATCTGAGTGGTATAAAGAAGGTTCGTAGATGAGCTCTGGTAGGAATGTTCTCCAGTCCTTTGGAAATGTCCCAAATCTTGGTAATTTTCACCTTAAAAAATCTTTTGGGAGAGTTGATACCAATCAAATGCCCTTGACAAAAACAGAAGAGTTTTTAAAAAACAAAGCTTTTTTGGATGTCCATAGTAGATAAATGGTAAAGCATTGATAAGTGTTTTCTTTTTTTTAAAAAAAAACCCTTTTTCTGTTTCTAGACTAGAAAAATTGTCTAGAATTTTAGAGCTGGGAAGTTTTAAGAGGCCTGTTAATTCAGTGCTCTGTTTATCCGTGCCTTCCGCATGCAGCTGCAGAGCATTATTGTGTCAAAAATATTAAAATGAGGCACTGATTTAGTTAGAGGGATGCTGCAGGAACTGATGAAAGCAACCTCCTCTCAGGAAAAAAAAAAAAAAAAAAGAGGGAAATATGTTTCTCCAGAGCCCTTACAAGGGACATTTTGGCAGTGCACTGAGTAGAAAGTCAAATGAAAAGCCACAAAGTTCCTCCCAGGTAGCTATTCCTCTGTAATGCCATTACTCAGCACTTTCCTCTTATTGAGATGAAGAGTTCAGCACGTGTTTTGCCTTTGGTTTGAGTTTGGGTCCTTCTGACTTCTCTAGGAGTTAGATCCACACCTAAATTTAAAGTATCCATGAGAAATGTAAAACCCAGTGTGAGGTGCAGCAGATGTGCACCCTTTTCCAAGCATGCATGCAATATGTACACCCATGAGGCCTGGGTTTGGTGAGCCTTGCTCACCCTGCCACCTTATGCTGTGCATATTTCTACCAGTTTCAGGCTGATCACTCATTGCTCCTCATAATTAAGCATGCCAATTGTTGCCCGTGATTACAAAAGTTGCGAGATTGAAGAACTGCACACAGAAAAAGAGCTCATCTTACCTAGACTGTTTTCCCTCAAAGTTCTACCTGAAATCTGCCATGAAGTCGGAAAAGTAAAATTTGAGAATGTTGTCCTTTTGTCCTTATATTGTAGGATTCAATCCCCAACCCTCTGAAGAATGTAGGCAGCTTTGGCCTAGTGGTATAGCTGGGAATTAGACAGCTAAATACCACTTGAGAACCAGAACAGCAGAGTGCAAACGCATTTAGGTAGCTAGTGCTGTATGCCTTGTTGCCCAGTAGGATCTCGAAACTGGATAACTCACCTAATTGCAGCTAGTTTTAAGAAATACGCATTTGAATAAGCCACACTTCATATAGCAGCGGTAACATTGGTGCTTTATAAATGCTTTCTTGTTGAAAGCCTCTCATTCAAATAAGTATCATATGGCCTGTGTAATAACATATACTGTGGATTTGTTCATGGTCGCGTCGGTTGGATTAACGGCATGTGAGGCAGTGTGCAATGCTTTGATTTTCTTTTTCTCATAACTGTTGATTTGCAAAAGCTAAACAACATAACCCTGAATAAAACCACATTAAAATGGGCTATGTATCGAGTGTGATATAAATAATGTGACAAGATGAGACAATACTTTGCCATTTCAACAATTTGGGAACAATTTCAATAGAAGAGTAGCATATTGCCACCCACTCCATCTATTTTCCCTTCTTTTATTTTTTGAAGTTGGGTACAGGCTTGTGATTATGGAGATATTGTTTCCATAAAGCAAAGCCAGAGAGCAACCGAGATTGTATTGATTCAAAGAGGTTATCACCTCAGGAATCTCTAACTGCTTACCATGAACCTTGCAATTGAGTTTCAAAATTTGTGCAAACATACCACATTTGAACTTTTGGAAACCTGGTAAAATAGGAAGAAGATCAAATGAAATGGATCTTATAAAAATAATTGGTTGCAAAAGACAGAAGCAGCTTTCCAAGCAAGTAGTCTAGGCCGGTCTTCAAACTAGCAACGAAAGTTCTGTTACTCTGGCTGAAAAGTGCAGAAAGGGGATGTTTTACTATCACAGCATCTTGTATATGTCCTAAGTGAAGTGGGATGGCATAGGAAAGATCCACATCCAAATGTTTCTTGCTGAAGGTTTCATTTTCCTCTTAAAGCAATGTCTTTCCATGCTGTGAGAGGGAGCTTAATACAGGACAGAGACAACCTTAGAACAGGCTTGTCCTTTTAGCTGAACTAAAAGACCTTGAGTAGGGGTGACTATCTTGTCTACTGAACAGTTCAGGCCCTCACTCTTTTTCTTTAGATCATGGATTTTCTGTATTTTCTTCTTCATAGATTACAACTCTGGTTTTCTCTTTTACTGTATTATATTATATTATATTATTTTATATTTTAGCATCAGAAAACATGAGGATTGATTAATTGTATGAGTATTTGTAGAACAATTTATATGTATGACAATTTAGAGTAAACTATGATAGCAAGGTAGCAGGACCCCAATGGATCAAAATCACAAAATAGACATCGTCAGTCATTTATGCTCAGCAGCTGTACCTGTTCCTTCATCATCATCTGTTCAAATGATGGTCTGAGTGGGCTGAGCTGTTTCTCTTCGAGAGCTGGATGAAGTTGCAGGATGGCAAATTAAACCAGATGGACAGTGTGAAAGCCCAGGGCGTCAAGATCTCTGTTTTATGTAATGTGCTAGCAGAGTTGCCTGCGTATTTTAAAGGATATTTGTCTGCTGCACTGATCACCCCCTTCGGTGGGCCAAGCTGAAAGGTACTGAAATAAGGTGGTTTACTATGATAACATCCTGCTGCTTTTGTTGTTCTGAACAAAGGCCTATAATATGGGAAATGTATTATTTTCATTTTAAAGTTTAAGCAATTCCGCTCAGTTTCCAAAAGTGTATCTCAGAGCTTTTGAGTTACCTGGTGAGATTGCTTTGGAGCGCAAGGGCCCACCCAAATGATGTTCTTTGAAAATAAACTCTATGTCATTTCCTCTGAGTCCTTCCTGTGCAGCATTGCTATGGCTGAGGTGATTGGCATGATTATGACACGAGGAAGCTATCTAGGCAGGACAACACCTCCACTTAGCACACTTACCTCGCTTTTGCAGGCAAAGACTAAATGGTGGTTTTCCATGTGGGTCTTACTCGCTTTTCCCAGCTGGAATCCAAATCCGAGCAACATGTTGGAGTGTCCTCCTCTTTCCTGATTTTCCCTCCTGTCTTTAAGCTCCCACACACAACTTCCCTGGAAATAACACTTCACTGTGAGGCACAATTCACCTCTCGCCAGCTCTGATGATTCAGTTCTGCCATGAAGAGTTCAAGTCCCTCGCCTTTTTGCCTCAACTTCTTCATGTACCCACTGAAGTCTTATTTGTCAATATAAATAACTCAAACCTTTTAAAATCCTGCTAAACTCTTTTCCTCAATGATTTCCCGCGGCATTGAATTCCATGGGCTGATAATGTGCTACTTAAAGAAGCTTTCCCTTCTGTTCATTTCACATTTTCTGCCTGCCAATTTCATCAACTCTTCTCCTGTAATTGTGTTATGGGGCTGGGACTGTCTGCGGAGGAGTACCAGATCTCCTTCCACTAAAGTAGTTGTTATTTTAGATGGCCCTCTTTACACTCCTGCTTTCTAAACTAAATAGCCTTGCCCATTTTAATCTTGTCCAATATTTTAATCTCTCTTCCATTCCCTCATCCCCTGCCCACATAAATCTTTACTGTCTGGGGCATGCTGGAGCTGAGACTACACTGAATGCAGTAGTAAGGGAGTGTATCACCAAGTTATAAATTCCTAGTCCTGTGACAATGTTTTCTTTAGCTGCCAATTTTCTTCTCATGCCAATTTGAATTATTTTGGAATGTCCGATCATTTCCATCTTTTATAATCTCATCGGCAATTCAGCCTATTGACAGTGAATGCTGGATTCTCTTCCTGAAATAATCCATATAATTTAGATTTCAGGAATATACAAAAAATACCTAAGCTTTTCTAGCTCCTCGTATCACTTCAGATTCATCTAATATAAATTATAGGTGACACCTACTTGCACCGCTGGTTATTTTTTAGTCCTGTTTGGGCTCAGATATTCAGTAGTCTAGTTGCTCTTGTTTGTTAGCTCTGAATTAACAGTGCATTTCTTCACTTCCTAGTGGTTGAGTGAAGCCTAGAGAGTAGGATGTGGGGAAAAAAAAAAAAAAAACACCAAATCAATGTGTAATCCCTACCTGGCAATATAAGACAGAAGATAGTAGGTTATAAGCATCTAAAGTGCCCAGTGATGAGAAACATCTCAGCTTCAGCCATCAGGGACCGACCTTGTTATCACTTGAGTACCTAGGAAGAGCATGAGTGAAGAAGTATTTTTTTAGGGGCATTGTTTTTCTTTTCTTTTCCCTGGTAGAGCAGTGACAAGACAGTTCCTGGATCTCCGTTGACAAAGCATCTCAGACCCACTTCGGTTTATTGGGTTTTATGTTTGCTTTCAGACTTGGCACTTGGGCCAAGTTTACCAGAACTTTTCATGAGGATTCTTTGAAGCTGTAAAAAAAATTATGTTTGATTTAGATGTCCAGGGGGACGATGGCTAGTAAGATCAAATACGCACAAAATAGCTGAGTTTGCTGCATCTCTGCCTTAAACTGAGTGAACCATGGTTAACCTATAGTTATGAACTGAGTGAACCTATAGTTATGCTTCTTTTTCAGATTTTGGGCTCATTGGAGTTGGAATTTGAATTTGAAAGATTGTCTGGCAGGCGCTTATGAAACAAAACTAAATCTAATGGTCAAATGAAGAAGAAAAGTGATATAAAACTATCTGTCTCTGTATTTTCTGCAGTGTCTGTTACCATAGTATCTAAACAATTATGGTATCTTAAAACCTGCAGCTGGTGCTGGCTTTTAGAATATTTCTAAATTATTTAGTAAAAAAAAAGTTTGGATTTTACATTAACAAAATTAACATACTTTCAAGGCATTCCTATTAACACCCACTTTTTTTTCTTTTTTTTTTTTTCTATTTTTCAGCAGATTTTTGTAAAAAACTGATAGAGCTTTCTAGCCAACAAAACAAGAAACATCGTGAATGTAGCCAGTTTTCATTCTGGGGTCATTGGCACTATTGCATGGACTGCATCGAATATAACCTCACCAGGTTGTTCATAGTGTAGCACTCGTTTTAATTGTCTGAGGCACTCATTAGTACCATATTCGCTGCTAATGAACTAAAGTGCCATGTTTTATTAGCAGCTTGATCACCGATAATGAGATAAACTGGCAAAGTTTGCTAGTGGTTGGCAATTTGATTACCTTTAATTTTTCACCACCATTCAGATCTTTGTCCAACTGACAAGACAAGCAGGTCCACAGTTACTGAAAAGATAAAAAATAATGTTTTTCTTTGTCAGAAGGAAAATCTGAAAAGCTTTATTTAAGCAAGGATGCTTAGGTAGCCTTAGCTGTCACAAATCAAGGGAAATTCAACGGTCACACTCTGTCTGGGTAGAGACTACCATACTCCGGTCCCAGCTCACACCTCTTTAATAGTTTTTGTAGCTGAACTTGCCTAACACACCAGAGAGGAAGTTCACAATCTCCTGGATCCATAGGAATAGCCAAAGGAATTTACTCCTGGAGTTCGTGAGTGTTTTCTGCTCAGCCCTCCTTCTGGTGCAGGTATCAGGGAAAGGCTGCAAGACTGTTAGGAGCTTTATTTTCAGAAACTATGGAGCAGTTGCCCTTACTTTGGAAATGTCATCTGCTTCTGGATTGCAGAAAGACCAACCTGAAACATCTTCATGCCAATGGAGCGGAGAAGGAAACACATAAATCTCATCCTGTGGATGAACCTCAGACATGTCCAGAACGTAGTTCCCATCTGTCCTACACTGAATGGGATAGCTCTGTCTCTGTGGGTCCCTGTGACCTGTAGAAAGAAGCCTGGAGGACTAGCTTAGGTGAAATCCCACCATGGATTTGCCGGTAACAGCTTCAGGGGAAGAAATGTTGACTAAAAATGAGCCAGTATCACCGCCTCTTTCTGAAAACAATCCTGAGCAGTCCTCAAAATACAATCTGTACACAGTGCTTACACCAACAGATGCATGAAGCGCTATAATAAATCACAAAAACTACACTGATCAAACTGACGGAATTCAAGGAAAATGCTGCATCCCTTGCCATCTTACTTGGCATCTCCTCCTGCACCCCAGACTTGTTTTATTCTCACCACTACTCCACCAAGAAGGGAAATCTTGCATCCCTGTTTGTGGTTTTCTCTCTGAAGGTCTCACCGAAGCCCTTCTTTGTTCTAGCTTACCTTGCTTGAAGGTGGAGAAGATTTCCTCCACAGACCACACTGCATAATCCTGATTTTGCCAGGACCATTTTAGGCGTAATGAATGTTACCACTTCAACACTGTGGAAGCCTCCCAAGCTGCCCGGAGCACCCAAAATGCAGAGCAACACTCAGGAATTCGAAGCAGCCACCTTAATTTAATTCTCACATGCATTAACTTCATCTTTGATATCAGATATCTCCTGCAAAATGCCCTGCCTTTGGATGGGCCCTCTTGTGCATGGACACGTGCCAAACAGACCCACATCACAAGTGAACAGCAGATGTAAACCCTGGCAGCACATCTTCTCAACGGCTGCAACATCCTGCCCTCCAGAGGACCATTACAAGACCTGGATATTACACTTCCCACAATGTCATATACTTCAGCAAGCACATCAGAATGTCCTTCGTCACCCCTGTATGCTGAACCTCAGAACGAGGGAGTACAAATAACTGAGGAAGAACAGAAGCACTCGGAGATCAGAGAGAGAAAATTCCTCGCAAAACAGTCAGCTTTTGTCTCTTCAGTTCTTATGCCCAAGGGAAACCTGTGAAATGCTTTCAAAATAAGTCTCTGAAAACTAAAAAAAAAATCCTCAACACTATTGGATACCAGAAGCTATGGATTCAGTAGTGAGATAGAAGTTTTATGGCACATTACACCTTCTTTTGTCCACACCCAGTGATTCCTGCAAGTTCAGTTGATGATAAATTGCCCATCTCTCTCCGCAAGAGACAGCTATCTTCTCATTTCTCCCGCTGCAAGTGTCATTCCTCTGTTCCAGAGGTACCAGCTGCCTTTTCCCTCAAATGATCTAACTGATTAACAAATTCAGAGTGATTGTTCTCAGCTTGTATCTAACTCCAAAGATTTCTGCCTCCCTTTCAAGCCTGAAGACGGACTTGTATGCTTAGAAGCTTGTCTGCTTCGCCTATATCAGTAATTAAAAAAAAAAAAAAATCCTCCTTCTCCTTCAAATCCTGCCTAGCTTAAGAAAGATACCTATGTTTTCAGACAGACTCAATTTAATAAGGTAAATCTCCTGTGGTAAAAGACTTGAGGTTTTTATTCTGCTTGGAAGCATAATGAAAAAATAAAAAGAAAAGAGAAGTCCATTCTGTCCTTTGAAGTAAAGATATCCAAAATCATGATTTTACATCAGAAGTTGAAGCTGGGTGCAGAGGCAGATACAGACCTGATGTTTACAGAAATACTGCTTCGGAAAGGCTAAAGGAGATAAAATTCTCTAATATTTGTCTCCTGCTGTCTTACATGCATTTCATAAGCCACACTGTGCTGTACTTAAACGATGCGTTTTGCCAAATGCAAGCCTTTTAACAAAAATGTATGCAAAAAGCACACAATGTACAAAGTGCACAAAAAGTTACACAATGATGAACAGCCAGACCATTTATATCCTTTAAAAACACTATCAGTTGTAATTCATAAGGAAATAGTGTCCTTCTCTTTTTAAATATTCCTGATGTGAAAATAGTTTGATAAGCTGGTTAAAGTACTAGATGGCCTATGTTCTTAAAAGGAGTAAATATATATATATATATTTTTTTTTCCTGTGGATTGCCTTTTTTTTTTCTTTTTTTCCTTTTTTTTTTTTTACCCAATTTGCTCTTTCTTTTCTATGGTTTATCTAATGTCTGGTCAAAACTCCTAAATGCTCAGCTTGACGCTTTGGGTAATTTTTAGAGAAACTGTGTTTTGATTCTCCATGTATTTGGTAGCTGACAGAGGTACACGCAACCGCACTGAGAGCCAGAAGAGACCACTGTGCTAAAGCAAGATTTCTGCAAATTCTCTGTGTTTTTTCTCTCCACCGGGTTATTAGTTTGAATGAGCTGTTGGTAGGTACAGAGCAGGCCAGTGTTTATTACTACCTGATGTCATCCATTTATTTTCTACATTTGGATAAACTTTGGGGGGAGTGAATGCAAAACTAAATCCCAGCAATTGCAGCTTGAATCGCTTTTGCACGCCGCAGTCTGTCCTTTCTTAATGTAGCTACACTCGCTGTGAGGGAATTAGGTTAAATTTGCAACAGAGAGTACGCAGCGTTACATTCACAGGTCTCACAGCCTTGGGCGTGGAAGAATTAAAATACTTGCACAAAAGCTACTAAAGATAAGTGCTTGCCCATTTTCTCTTTCCCATCTCTTGCATCAACTGCTCTCCTCAGAGTAAAAGAATAGCATTAATGCAGAAAGCAATGAGTGTTGTTAGTTGGCAGCATCCGAGTCCAGAATATGGAAAAGATGAGCAACATAGAAATCCTCCTGCCCTTAATTATGGTAAGACTTAAAACATCCCTGAACTGTGCACTGCACCAGCTGATGGCTGGGATGAATCAGAGTAACCATATGGCAGGGAGGGAGCTGAACGATGATGCAGGAGGCTTAATTTCCAAAGCTTAAGAAGGGGTGTCAAATAGCCACTAAATAAGAAATAAATAAGTAGATAAATAAGTAATGGAAACTGCCTGAGTTCAAGTAAGGAAGAGTGTTTTTGTTTAGAAACATACCCAGGCAGAAAATACAAACACACCCAACGTTTTCCCAATGCTGGGCTCGTATGCGCTTTTGATCAGCCGGTCCAACACATTGGGTATGAAAATACCCTGCTCTGTGAAGCTTTTGGGGTCCTGTGCTTGCGAGCAGAGCGACAAAAACATGTGCTGGTTTGTTGTGGTGGGATCACCTCCAGCGTGGTGGCAAATCCAATGGGCTTTGTGGCCCATGGGGATTTTTGCACTTAGGGAGGAAAGTCTACGTCATTTCAGGAAGACATGGGAGACGGCTGTTATTCATAAACTCACGTCATGTTGAGATGGTGGTGTCCATTTCAGGGTGCTTTGCTCCTGCAGCAATATCTGGGCCGCTTTCTGTCCAGCTCGATAGCAAAATTGCTTACAAAAGCCTTTGGCTTTCTTTCTTTCGTTCTTTTTGGCAAAGAAGAACAGGACATTTCTAGTTTTTAAGAGTAGGCAGTAAGAAGTGACAATCTAACTCTTTTGTGTCTAAAGCTGCCTGATTTGAACTTTGAGACGTCTATTCAACATCTGTTTAAAGAAATAGCGCTGGAGTTATCTGTAATCTTGCGACGAACTATAGTCCTTCCTGTTAACTATGTCACTTTACAGAGAAAGCCCAGATGTACCTCTTCTCTGCAATCTCACCAAGTCTTTTGGATGCACCTTGCACCACATTTTGCCTTTTCTCAGACAGGGAACGTGCTTGCTGCGATGGCAGAGCAGCGCTAGAGACAGCCCTGCTAGTCACATACACACACGTCATGACAAGGAGCAGCATTCATCCCCTTTCTCCCAGAAATTGAGAAGGCTATTTTGTTGTATATGTAATATGAAATATAATAATGTGTGCATGCCTATATATGTGCTTATACCAGCAGAGATGACACAGAAATATTTTTCGGTGTCCAAAACTTAACTTTGTCATCTCAGATCATGACTTATTTTCTCAAACTGAGACAAATTCCCGTTTTGTTTCAAGGATACTGTATGCCTACATAGGTTTTTATGTTAGCCAAAATCTACACAAAGAAACACAAGGTGTTTGAATTGCTTCAATTGCCAAAATCTCCTTGTCAGAGGCGGGATGATAGATACTATGGACCTCTTAAACATGAAGAAATATTTTGGATATGTTGAAGCCGGGGTGGCATTTGGGGGAGCATTCAATGCGGGTGCAAAGCCTCCTGCATTCAGTGCCTATACATCCTGTGTGTGGCATTTGTTGCTATAGGGGTCAAGGTAATTTGGCATTAGGTCTCTTCCTCATCCGGTGGGCTGTGCTGAAGCAAAGCCACTGGAGGCCCCAGCTGTACACCATTTAAAATACCACAGAAGAGGTATTTCTACGGAGATTTTATGCCAAATACTTTCTCTAAGTGTATCTCCTGCTTCTTCATGCAGTGCACGAGCTGGCAATTAAGAGAAATCAATGATTGCATTGAAACTGTGAGAACTGAGATTCGTGGAAAGACCTATTGATACTATTCTGGTGGTGTTCTTAGTGAGATCAGTAAATGATTCCGTGTTTTTGGTTTTTTTTCTTTCTTCTTCTTTTAAAGAAGTTGAATATCACTTGCCTGTTCCTTTACACTTTTTAAAGGCCTGTAAAGACTCTTGAAAGTCATGAAACCAGAACTGATGGAGCAGGAGAGTTTAAATCCCTGTGCTTCTCCCAGGCACAGCCTGGTAGGCCCGTTAGGACATCCCACATGTGATGCCTCCTGCACCAGCTTCCCAATCTTTTCCTCTTCCCTCCTGCACCAGCCTCCCAACCTACACAGGACCCCAGCGGAGCCCTCACTCTGTGAGGTTTAAGAGCAGAGTGAAGGAGACTCGCTGATGGCAGCACGGGTTGATCCGCTCCCCCTCTTCCTCCCCCTGCACAAAGAGGAGTCAGCATGGCTTGTGCTCCTCCCGCACGGCCATTGAACGCGGAGCGAACCCCCGGCGCCGCGCAAAAGCCATCGCCAGCACAACTTTTATCCCAGGATAATGGCCTGTTTGTAGTCAGCGACGCGCTGTATTTGCTGACTCCGGGCCCCCTGGAATAAGGCACGATCAGCTCCTAGCTCATAGCACAGCGGCCGCCGAACAGAGGAATGAACCCGTGACCCCAGCTCTCTCCAGCGCTATAGAAAATTCCGCCTTTCTCATGCAAATGCACCTCCCGTTTCCTGGTTTTAGCAGAGATGATGTCATGCACCCAGCAACAACCCCATCGCTGCCAGGAAGCGTGCGAAGCGCTCGAGGATGGGAAAACGCGGCGGCTGCAAAGAAAGTCACCGCGCTTAGTGGGGATTGGAACCCAGCAATATTAAATATCATGTGCTCTGCTCCTCCACGGTACCTTCGGGGAGATGTGGAGAGAGTTTTCATGTGTCTCTTTAGGTTATTGCTGAGGTAGAAAAGTGTTCACCCCCAAAGCCTTGGGAGCGCTGGAAAAGTTTTCTCGTTTTGCTTCTTGAAAAATACTCTCATTTATTTTTCATTTTACTGTGATTCAATATCAAGAAAATTTTCTCACCCAAAGATATAATGTACTGCTTGTCAATACCAGTTAAAATCATGTGGCTACAAAGAAGGGCCTCATTGGAAGTGTTTTCTTTTGGCAACCAGCTGTACTTTTTGATTTATTGTAGCAGGATTGCCTGCCAGTTACCGCAGTAAGTAAGACCACATCCAAAAATATGACAAGAACCTGGAAAGCAAAACCTGTGGTGTTTAATTAAACAACCATTGCTTTTTTTTTTTTTTTTTAGAAAGTCATCTGGGATTTTTTTTTAATATTTTGGGGAACAGCGTGAATTGAAGCTGAACAGTTAATTAGTTATTGATTAAAAATCTATTGTGGTGATACGCTGAGTGCATTGTGTTGCGCTTTAGGAGGCAAAAAAAGAGTCTGAAAGTGAAGTAATGGGAAAATGCCGGTAACATTTTTATAATCCAACAGAGGATTTTACAAAGCTTTCTCTTCTTCTATATGCCGGGATCCAGCCAGAATTAGCACATTCTAAAAATAATAAGAAAATCTCTTAATTATTTATATCCACTTACTTGATTATTCATTAGAACATTCTCGTTGTTGCTTTAAAGACAAAACTCAGAAATTTACTGCTACCAAATCTATTTTTGTATTTCAACTCATTATAGCAAAAATGGACCAAAGTGTGCACAAGCCATATGGGAACATCTTTTTCTGCATCCAAAGAGCAGTATGGAAAACAGAAGAGAGCATTCAAACAAGTAATAATCAGAATTTATAAACCAAGGCATGTACATCAGTTGTATTTATTAAGGCTATGAACCTCCAAGGTTTTTTACAAAGGGGCTGCTTGGGGTACATAAAATCTTTCTAGCATCACATCAATGTTATTGTTATGGGCTGCTGCAGAAATGAAAGAACATACAAGTGTACAGACAGGTATCAAACGTCTTCAGTATTTTTTAATTATTTATTTTTCTAAAAAGAGTGAATTTTCAAGATTCCTCCTGCCATCTTATGCTTTTTGAAGACAAAGCTGGATCAAGTCCTCAGCTGGTATAAAGCAGAATAGCTCTGCTGAAGTAAATAACTGCCTTCCAAAGTATACAGCATGAACTTTTAGCCCTGAAGGCAGAGTTGGGACGGCAGAAAATATAGCAATTTAAATTCCCCTACCAGAACAGATCAATCACCATGGCAAGAAAGGAAGGGGCCCAGGACTCTGTAGAGCTGACTTAAGACTAAATCAAAAAAGGGCCTATAGTACATGGGAGGTGAAGATGGATTAGCTCAAACAGGGCATCGTCTCACGATTAAACGTGATGGGGATCCAGAAATGTGCTTTCCTCTGTGCGCATTCCGCAAGGAATCACACAGGGAAGTGTCCTGGGAAACCTCCTACCCATACAACAAGAGGTTCAGATGTGCATGAAGTGTCCCAGTGCTCACTTGGGCATTTTCTGTCCAACTTTCTGCTTCATCTGGTAGATGTCACCCACAATGTGCAGGAGATGAAGGCTTAGCTTAATATGCCGGCTCTTGGGATTCAACTCCACACCTCTTTTCACTCAACAGGGTAGCAAAGCCATCAAGCTGCCTGCTTTTCAGAAAGAGGGTCTGTGTGAAAGGGCATTTTCCTCTCCTTTTGTTGCCACTGTGCAGCAGAGACTATAGGATTCATTTGACCAGAAAGAAAGAGACTGAAAGCAGACGTGACCCTCTCTCCTAATGGTTTGGAGAGTCACCTTGGCTAGTTAATGTTAAGTGATGAACACCAGCTGGGTACAAGACACAGGCTTTGTGGGCATGGATGTGCTCTCTTTTACATGAAGCAGTTCCTGGACAAAACTGTGAAAGCTAAAGTTTAAGAGCTTATGAAGTATGCTGCCATGCATGATTTCATCTAATGACTCATGCAGGCAGCAGAGCAATTTGTAAAATGTAGCGTTTAATGTGTTGGTTACTAGAAAATACTCAGTTAAAATCTGGAATTAATGAATTAATGCTCTTTTTAAATATTACTGAATATTTACTCTTCAGGCAGTGGTAGCTCTGAGTGGGTGTTTCATGGGGGGCTGAATTGCAAACTTACTCTGGATTGAATTGTTCAACTAATAGCACTTATTCATTTGTTCCAATGGGCCCACTTGGAGAAAAAGGTCCTACTGGAGGGCAAGAGACAATTTAAGCTCCAGACCCCTTTTAAGTCCACCACATGTTCGAGAAAAAAACTCTTTTTCTGATTAAAGAAAATTCTTGTAACATGCATCTAACCTTGAAAACTCTTGTAACATGCATCTAACCTTAGTCTTACCTCCAACCGGTGTATCTATTTTTTTATCCTTTCTGATGACGTCCCCAATAAATTAAAATAATGAGAGGGAAGCCTTACGAATACTGAATATTCATCTAAAATATTCTGGTAACATTTACCAGGGCCTGATCATTAATAAGAAAACATATGTTATTGTCCTAGAACATGGCTTTTTGGTAAAGACATTATTTTCTGGGACTGATGACACGTTACAAATAGATGTTTGTCACCATCAAGCATGAATTCAAGAACTCCAGGTGTTTATTTCTGAACTACGATTTATCGATGTCAAAATTTACCATTTACCATATTCAACGCAAAATGAAAGGACAAGCAGTGGTGGGCATCTGGAAACCAGAGGATGAAAATCAGAGGAACTGGATGAGTTCTGAATCAGCAATAAAAAGCATGTTACAGCATCTCTCAAATTCTAAACTAGAAGGGCTGGACCTGGATTTGAAATCACATTAGCTTTCAAAGGAGAACGTTCTAATGATAGGTGAAAGCTGCTCTAAATGATCATAGTTTGTTGTTCTGCCTCAATCCTGCATCCAGAAAGTGGTCACCCATATGTGTACACACAGCTACAAGGATGCAGCTGCAGGTGCCCACTGTAGGACCAGGGTTGTGGTGTCGAACAAGGTAAGGTGTCAAGAGAATCCACTAGCAAAATAATCTAATATTATTTGCCCTTTGCCACATAGCTCCCTATACTCTACTTTCACTCATTTTTGCATGATACGGCTTGTATCATATTTAATTATTTAAAATAATAATTACTTATTTATATATCCTCCGTTATCCAAAACTAAAAGGTAGAGGAAACAAAGTGATTGAGTATTAAAACAATAAATAACATCTAATTACTCCCAGGGAGAACAGGCAGTGGTTTTACAAGAGGAAAGGGGAGACAAAGACATAAAACAGAAGACAAAGGAAAGATTTTTATGATGAGATTTGAAACAAGAATCATAACAATAAAGATGGAAGGAAAGAAGTAAAAAAAGTTGAACCTGATGCAGAACATACTTTAAAATGGCAACAGGCAAGAAAATACATCAAGGTGGTTTGAAAACAATGAACTGGCAGAGACAAGAAGACAGGAAATACTCATTTGAAGCACAGCAATTTCTGTAATGTTGAGATCTTTAAAATAAGCCACTAAAATGAAGAAAATAAGAAGAAAAATGCATGAAACAAAAGGTACAGCAGCACTGAAACTTGTAGTCTAGTCATGGCTGCACTAAGGTACATGAAGAGGCTGAAAAGGTCACTTGGCAAACCAACCTTTCATACAAGTAGTGATCCAGCCAGCTGCCACAACTTGCTATCTTAAAATACATACTTCGAATGCTGCAACGTTCTGGAGACACAACTCCAGAAACTACCATTAAGGGAAGAACTGATGAAGGAAAAAATACTGCCTCACCCAGAGAATGATACCAAGTGTCATCCCAGGGACTCCTGACAAAAGAGAAAGCAAACAGAAATGCAGACATATGAAGAAATGGAAGAATAAAACAAATAAACTCAATAACTAAAAAAGCACAGATGCACGGTCACAAATATACACATGCATAGTTGTTTTGTCTCCACCCAAAGGGTAAAACAACACGAAAGATTCCTGAATTCACTTCAATGAGGAAAGAAACAGCTCTTTTTGAAAATCTACCTGTCAATTCATCCGACTTGCAGGAAGCTAGAAAGGGATGGTAATAAACTGTTGATAAGTTCCTGACTGACCTTGATCCCTGGCAAGAATGCATGGCTGCAGTATTTGCTTGGAAATTTTGTCTGTTTAAAAGACAAAGATGACTGTCCTTTTGCAGTAATAACGTCCCATGCATGAGCACAGAAGACTGAAATTCAGGAACTACAAATGGGACTTCTGTTGTTTATTGCTTGTTTCAGCAAGTCAGAATAAGCAAGTATTTCATGTATCATGTATGCCTATTCAACAGGAGGGAAGTTGCCACATAGATCTCTGTCTCCTTGCAATATGTACTGAACCGTAGCAAGAAAGAGATCTCCAACACCATGGGAACACAAGGCCATAGATGCTGAGCTTATGATCACAGTATAAGGACATCATTTCCAGGCTATTCCTTATATTGTGACACAAAGGAAAAGCTTTTCCCTTTTCTTTGAGAGTAGGATTTATGCCAAACCCCCAGCTAACTTTGGACAATTGCCTTTGAATACTCTCTAGTGTAGTGCCTAGCATGATGTTGATTTTACATCTGTCGGAATAATAGCACAAAGAACTCATAATAGGCTTTCTAAGTGAAATGATAGCTCCAGCCATCTGGAAATAGTTATAAGGTTTATATATGCACTTCTGATTTTCCTAGAGTATTCCTATCAAGCATTCAGTGCAAACCCAAGAGTACAAGAACAATCTGCATGCTCTTGCTTTTCCATATATATGACATATACAGGGACTTCTACATGCCTATTCTTTCTTTTTCTTTTTTTTTTTTCAAATGGAAGAAATTGCTGAGTGCTTTGGTGGTCAATGGTAAGCCCTCGTGTGCTACTGCACAGCACATCTTCTCAGCACTTTGTGCTGCTGAAGTTTCACCCAAATCTCTGTGTGCTGGCTTATGCCTTCTAGCATCATTCAGGAGCCATTACTTCCACCTGACCAATTTCTCATGGATCCCTGCGATATCTTCACCAGAGACTGCAAGTCCAGGTAAGCAGTGTTGTCCTACTCACATGCACTGTGCCTATGGTGCTCTGGAGCAAAGACTATATCTTCAGATATTGAGATTCCATTTAAACAAAGCATGATGAGTAGTCTCGTTTTGGAAAGAACATTTCACTTTGGACTTTGCCTTAGCAAAGGGCTCTGGATTTATTTTCACCGTTTGCCTGAATCATGATGCTTTTCCATCGCCAGAGTTTTAGGTGAGACACAGGGTTGCTGCAGAATAGCCCATGGTCCAGCCTGCTGGGCTTTATCCCAATATTGAACAAGGCAATCTGTTGCTGAGAGATTTTCATAAGAATGAAATATTAGCCATTTACAGCATTTGGGCTCATCACTGCTCAGCTTAATGGCAAACTTGCAGACATGAAACCCATGTGCTCCCACCCTCAGTGCAGTCATCTTGTCCCCTCTGAACATATAATCTCTGGAAGTTCGGAGCATTAGCTCTTTAGCATTTGCCTGGCTCCACTGTATACAGTATCTAATCTGAATTTCCTGTATCCATTTCCATTTGAATCAGTGATCCTAACAATGAGGTTACCCAGAGCACCCGAGGGGACATGCCAGGGTGAGATACAAAGCCTCATTGAGAAGGAGCTATCAATTAGCAGCTGCACATTTACTATTCAAGCAGCATTAGAAAGTAATTAAATTTAAGCGGCCCTTCATTCAAAGCTGCAGGGGCAAGTAAATAAACTTAACAGAAGCCACAGCTATTAAATGAAGACATATGGCACAGGCAGTCAATGGCAGTAAAAGATTTCTGAGAAAAGCAACTCTTTCAGATTGGGCTTGGGGAGGGAGCAAGGCAGTGGACCCTGCCTGCAGAAACCTTGCTCGAGACTTTGCAAGTGCTCGTTCAGGGCATCGTAAAGTGCTTTGTCCTTAACGAAAGCGGCTGCAGTTATAAAACCACAGGGTAACCTCTGCGAACCGGCAGCGCTTGTTCTCTGGGCACGAGATGAATTTTCCAGGGTTTTACAAGTAAGTCTTTTAATTACTCCACAAGTTCCAATGAATTAACCTGAACATCCTAAAACACAGGTGGAGCGTTGCGGTGTGGGCATGCATGGTTAGAGCAGCTGTGCAAGACAACTTCTCTCTGCTGATGCCTGTAGGTCTCGGGGGAAAAAATCTTAGTGCCTTTAACAAGTCGGTTTCATTTCATCTGCGTTGAAGGTATTCAAGGGCTTTTGTGAAAATCACATTGGTATTGCACAACATACTATAGGGAGGAGTTAAAATTTTGTTAGTGCCAAGAGCATACATACACTTTCTAATCTTGGCTTTTTCGTGTTTAACCGTTTATTTACTGAATTTAGGGGTTTGTTCCTTGTCCGTGGTAAATAAGCAAGATTGCATGTTATTTTTCTTGATCTGGAGCCTACAAATGAGTTGGAACTCTAACAGCTCTTGGCTCAAACCTAAATATTTCCTTCTCTTCATGCAGCAATTTTACACCTATGCCTTCTAGGCAAGTCTATAACACCAGCAATACAGACCATGCACTAAGGACTCTTGGATATATCCCTATTTCATTTGGTAGATACCTGAAGCATTCTGTGGGGTTGAGTTCCCAAAGCAAGTAGCCTTGCTTTGCTCACTACCCTTTGCTAGTGCTATTTGATACCATGGTTTCTTTCGTAATTTGTTCTGATCTGAATTTTCAAGACTCTTGAGGGAATCCATCTCAGCCATTTTTTTGCCTTCTTCACATCAGATGTGCAAACTGAGCTGTCTTTTAGGCTCCCTTTATGGTCAAGGGAGGTGGTTTAGTGCCTCCCCTGAAAGATCCTTCCAATCCTATCCTTAAAATTGTCTGGAGATCCCTTAAGGTTCAGGCTAGACACCTACTACACCTGGCTAAGGTCAGGCCCATGTGTGCTGTCCTTTCTGTATGGTGGAAGAAGCTGAAAGTGTAACTCACCCTCCCTGAAATCTCACTGTTACTCAGAATTCAGCTCATAGAAACAACGCAAAGCTCTGGAAGAGAAGCCTACATTTCACACTTAGAATTTACACTCGCTGGTGGCAAGATGGCATTGACTCATATGTTCCTGTCATCAAAAATGCATTTCCAACTTGATTTTTTCTTTTGTGTGTTTATGTTTTACAGTAAACTTTACTGTTGCACAAGTCATGGTATAACCTCGTAGTCAACTTCTAAACTGTCTACTGAACAATTCAGGAAGGGGCAGGATGCGTTTCAAGAGCACTGCCCTGTGATTTGGTAGGACTAGAGAATTGAACTGGTTTTTACAGCTTTTCAACGCATCCTTTTAACAATTCACACATCATTGTCCAAGAAGATTATTGGCTAGGAGCTATCTTGTACTTGATATAATGCATTTAAAATCACAAAACACTTGGAAAACACTTAAATTCAGAACTGTCAGATTGTAACCCCTTAGCTGACACTATCATAATTGCTAGGAATTATCTAGCAAATACCAATTTTATGCACCAGAACCCTGACACTGGTGTTTCTGGACAGCAGAGACAGTACTTCAGGGGCCTTATGCAGTATTCTCATATGTATATAAAAAACTCTGATAATGTTGAGCCATGAAACTTAGGTTTATTAAGCAGCTATATGTACAAAATCATACTGTATCCTTGTATGTTCCTGTCAAGCCTTATAATTAAACTGAAAATATTTATTTTAGATTTTTTTATCCGTTGATTTTCGCAAGCCCGCTTGAAAATATGCTTTCCTTTACCATTTCCAGATTTACATTTTGTTCAGCTTTCCTCTGCCTGGACTTTTGCATTTTTCCATGTAGACCCCTGCTCTTCTATAGTACATACTACCTGTGGTCTTCTATAGTACATACTACCTGTGGTTTCAGATTATTTTTTCATCCCTCATACATTTTCTGGAAAAAAAATAATAAAAAAAAAGCTTTCTTTCTTTAAACTCTTGTTTTTAGCTCTCTCTCAAGTTTGGATGCTGCTTATATTTGTGCTCAAGGTGGCAAGCCAGCAGTCTCCCTTGCTCCACATACTAATCCGTTCTTGTCTGAATTTTTTAGAGCCCTTCTGCTCTCTCAGTTTTGCTTTGACTCTGTGTGATTTTTGATCTGTTAATCCTGTCCACCGAGAACTGAGTTTTCTCTCCAACACGCAGCGACTGATCTGTCTCTATTCTGCAGACTGACACCATTTCATACAATTTTTTCTAAACCTCAGCCAAGATGTTATAATAGTCTTTTCTACACCGTTCCTCTGAACCCCCTGGAAACTAACCCTAAATTATGAGCGCTACAAACGCCCTTCCCGCACGAAACAAAAAAAAAAAAAAAAACTTTGCATGTGTGACTGAAAAATCCCAGAACTTTTATAAAGGCTTCAAATGTTGCTCCTTCCTTTTGGTTTCATGTATGAACCTTATCTCTCCATGCTGTTATTCTTTCTAGTGGTACAGGAAGCCTTAGGACACACATCTGATAAAAAGCCTCGTTCTTCCTTACCTAAGTTAGGCTGTTATACAGATCTGGTGGCACAGACCTGACAACGTTAAAATAAAAAAATCCTCTTTGTTCATCTTTTTATCTCACAGTGCAGTTTGTTTTCCTATTTAAATAGCTACTGGATTTCCACTGTGGTGCCCTCTCATCCTTTCTTCCCCAACAGTTTTATTTTGTGGTATTAGGTAGCAGTCCTCAGCAGTTGAGTTTTATATCTTGCCATGTAACAAAACTGAATCTTCATCAGAGTAATAGGTTAATTAATGTAAAAATTGGAAGTTTTTGGAAAGGGTAAGTGTTGTTAGTGCCCCCCACAGGAACAAATTTCCTGGCAAAAAGTAGGAGGAAGATACTGTAGGATGTTCTTGGCCTATCCCACTAGCATCTCATATGGGCTTTCACCTTCATCCTTCTACATGCATCTGGGTTAAAATCTCTAGCTGTTTCGTAATAGCTTTCCACATTCCCTCCTTAGACCGGCCTTCAGCACTAAGTGTGTTCAGCTGCCAAAAAGCATCACAAATGACAAAATCAGGGAAGCCTTGAAGCTAACGCAACACGAACCTCCCCGATCCCACCCAAAATATCCCACTTCGCTATCGGCTGTCAGAGAGTCAGTTCCCAGGAGATGCTGATATTTTTTGGCTTGATCCTGCTGCCAACCTCTATATCCATAGGGAAAAATGGAAAATCCCAATAGCATGTAAAAAGAAGTCTGACCTTTCAAAATGACACTCTTAAAAATCTGATGGCAATTGCAGTCTAACACTGTGCCTTAACTGTGCACAGGTCTCCACATTAAATAGAAATAAGAAGCCTGATTAAAGCTCGGGTATAAATACCAGCCTTCATGTGGCTTTTTATACCTCTTTTAAGGATTCAAACAACTGTTTCTTTTATCTGAAATTCTTCAGGTCTGTGATGCCTTAAAATGTTTAATATATTTGACACCACACATTATTCTGTGTCACTTTCTGTTACACAGTCTGCTTCCTCAGCTTGTATGACACAGTGTCACAGAGGAGAGACATCAAAAGGAATTATGGAAAAGGAAATACACATTTGAATTTTACCAGGGTAGCTAGGATAGGAAGCAAGGAAAGATGCGTTGCATGCGTGATAGGCTAGAGTAAGGTCCTGAAGCTAGACAAGAAAAGGCACAAGTTTGAGGTGGTCTGAAGATGTCTGGTTTTGGCTCTAAAGGGACAGATTTCCTAAAATGATCATTCTTCACAGTAAGGGCCCAACGTTTTAGTGGTAGTTAGTAGAACTAGTAGAAACTGGTAGGAGCTGAGCCCTCCCCGAAAAAGCAGCCGCTGCATTTAGAGGCTTAAACACGTGCTGAGCGTTTTTGAAAATGTAGCCATGATTTTATTTATCAAAAACATGCATGAGTACAAAGACAAGGCAAGTAGGCCAAGCAGACGGGCACTTTCTAAAGAAGAATACATCAGGTGCCCTGTGCATCTGGACGGGTTGTGATATCTCTTTCAGGAAATCACTGGCAAAAGGGTGGCAGATAAGGAGTGTGGAGCAGGAAATCATCAGCAGGTTTTGTTCTGCGAGTTGCTCCAGCAATCCTGAGACAATATTGGCTGTATTCCCACAAGGCACAAATAATGCAGCGGCTCAGGAAGCCTGACATTAGTTCACAAAAATCTGATGATACCCACCGAATTTCCCAGTGCTGTGGTAATGTTTCAGCTGCAGCTTCAGCCAGCCAGGCACTTAATTTGCTTCCTGTAAAACCCTTTCAAAGTATACAGAAACAAATCCCACAGCAAAGCAGTGCCCAGACCTGTTGTGTATCCAGAAAGGATGCGGAGGTGGGACCCAAAGCATGAACATTATCCCAATTCCATGCTTGTGGAATAATTGCAGAAGCCTATAGACGCTTTTACCCTCCATAGAGCTCCTGGAGCAAGTGCACCCCAACCAACCATCGGAGAAAGCCCATGTCTGTGCTTAGCTTTTGCTAATGAGCTGTATACTGCACACCAATCACCATGTTTTTTGGGGATACTTCAAGAAATCAGCCAGACATTACATGCCTAAGTTGAGCATGGGTATTCCCAGGCACTATGATCTGGGTAAGCTTGCAAGCTATAAGTGATCAAAATGAAGCCTTAGATTGCAATTTGTTTTATCCTTTGGTCCCCAGAGGAGGTTTGCTTTATTTTTCTTCCTTTTCTTCACATTTCCTTTCTCCTTCCTCTTAGTGAGGAACACACACGGCAGAATCTATTTGTTTTCCAGACACAATACACTGAACAACTCAGACCAAAGCCTTCAAGAATGATGCAATCTAAAAAAAAAAAAAAAAAGGATTTGGGAATAGGTTGTCCCTCTTAGCAGTCAATTCCATGAATGCCAATCTGGTTTTAAATTTCCCGAATGTCCTTTATTTACCACTGAAGGCAATGGGACACCATCACTTAATTAACAGCCATGGACATGGCAGTGTCCTTCAAACCCAGCAGCAGAGTATTTCAGTCTCTCTCTAGAAAACTGCCTCATTCGACTGCAGAGTATCTCTCTGTCTGAGTCCTCCCCTTCCTAAAATCATAAAAATATTTATTTTGGCTAAGCAAGGCTAGCTGCCCTCCTATATGTTTTGTAGGCCCACATGTCCCACTGTATATTGCTTCTTGAACACAAACCTCCCCCAAATCTGCTTTGTTTTTCCCTATGTGTGAATCTGTGCTACCACACATGACCAGATCTACAACCACCACTGCACATGGTCTGGCTTTCCCTCAGCACTTCTACTTTTGATGCTTATTTTCTGACATTTCCATGCAAAAACACACTTGGAGAAGCACTGTACAGAGCCAGCTCTTACCAACCCACTGTACAGAGCTAACTCTCACCAACCATACATTAAAAATGAGCGCTAAATCTCCTAATAAGAATATTTGTCTTCTTTTGCTTTAAATATTTGCATTGTCTCTGTAAAAACAACACATGCTTGAAATCTTGCCATTTTGTTACCTTTTCTCTCCTGGTACAGCAAAGATGTACCAATGTTTGTGAAAATAAAGAAGGTTTATGAAATTTAATGCGTGTTAGTTCAGCTGTAGAGTAAACCTGCTATGGTAATAATCATATTTTATCAAGCTGGCACTTAAAACTGGGCTATAAAAAGTTGTTCTGATTTGAAACTGGGCATGCAAAATTTGCAGTCAAATTAAAAGCAATTAAAAGGCAAAAGAAATGGGCTATTTTGGATTCACTGGAATAAAGTCACAACCAGTTTCAGACATCATTTTGAAATTGGGAAGTATAATTTTGGAAGAGGAGGGACTTGCTGTACGGTCTGATTAGGTTTTCTGGTCAGCTTTCCAAGTGGCTATAATATTAACATTCACAAAGGAACTACAGTAATGCCATATAGATCACTTTGTAATTCTGCTGCCACAAAATGCATAGCCATAAAGAGCTACTTCACACTGCAGGTGTGAACGTTGTTTGGAAAACTATCTCCATCTGTTAAATGAAAAAATCTCTAAAAATGGATTCCAAAGTAAATTGTTCTAATACCCATAAAAAGTAAATCCTTGTATACTCTAGCAACTATGTGTATCGTCCAGAGGAAACTGAATTGTCTCATAGAGTGTTTTCTTATCAGCTCAATACCTCATGACTCCCAGTAGGAACATTTTGAGATGGATTTTGAATTAATACATTTAATTATTGAGTGGGGAGATGTGGTGAAGACTTACTCTGGATTACATCTGCAGAGCAAGGCTGGGCAGTTCTTCAAATCAACGCAATTTGTCAGGTGATAACAGCATCCTCTGACTTCTGACAAACTTAAAGACAAGTCAGGCATCAATATAATCAGCCTCAGCACCCTCATATATAAAACTAGAGAGGTTTGCTTCTAAAATCACTGGCCAATTCTCCCAGAGATCCCTAACTAATCAAATTCAACTTCTTGACTAAATAAATATAAGCAGTGCATTGCAGATACAGCCACCTCATTCCAAGGAGATAATACTGAAATCTGAAGCAAAGATGTGAACAGCAAAGAGAAAACCAATGATTAAAAACACAGGTAAAGCTTAGGATAATAATTCCCAAACCATGCAAAATATCTTTCTTCAAACTTTGCAGAAATTCCATCATTCACTTTCAGTACCACTGGGGCAATTTTCTGTCCAAAACCATCCTTCTAATCAAAATGCAAGAAAATGATGGAGGAAAGTTAAAATAGGATTTCATTACAATGAAATAACCATAACTGCACTGTGGAAGAACAATTTACCATCCCTTCAAAACAGAGAGCAATCTGTGTGTCTGCCCAACTCTCTTAACACAGAGCATATATAAAATTGTGCATTAAGAAGCAGCAGCTAAGGGTTTGCCTCTGACAGCTGCCGAGGGCCTCCCTTCTGGTGCCCAGAGACTGCTGCGATCCTGTTCTAAATGTATGGCTTTCACAGACAGCAGAATAACTGAAAAAGACCCCTTAACCCCAAATAAATACTAGTTTACCAACCTCAGTTTCTGATTTAAATTAAAACAGGATGATAGTGTTCACTCTTTGAAGACTTCCTTTTTATTTTTTCCTCTTGCTTTTAATTTAAACTTTATTTGTTTTTTAGACATGAATATATTTAAGTTTAAGGAACATTTTTGTTTGTTCACTTTTATTTCCAGTTTCACATAACTGAAACTGGAGCAGCTAAAAAAGTCTCATGGAAAACTAATTCTATCTTGGTTCAGACTCAGTGTTCGACTAAGATGCCGCAGGAATGGTTCTTTTGGTTTCAGATGGTTTTCGGAGTAACTCTTTGGCTAACCAAATAGGATGCCTCTCCAAACTCCTGCAGGTCTTTCTAAAATGAACTGTGATCAAAGTCGCAGCCTGGGAAATCCTGCTTTTGCCATTGCCTTGGTTAAAGCCCTCTCAAAGTGGCAATGAATACAGATGAAGAGCTTCTTTAGCCCCGAACACCAAAACATTACTATTTACATTAGACTTCGGAGAATCAATAGATTAATGATGACTTTAAGTGTGAACTTATGGAATTTTAGCTCTTTTGATCCACAGCTTCACTATGACTGAAATATTGCTCTTCTGATATTACTTTTGCAGTCATTGTGTATGTGCTAAATACCAAGTGAATTCCGGAATTCAAAACATTTCTGTGTGTGCGTATTTGTTTGTTTGTTGACTATATGTTGTTGTAGTCTGCAGAGAATAAACTTCAGACTGTGATGGCGGATTAAATCACGTAATTTATGCAGAAGGCAAGTGCTCAAACAGATTTTTTTTTCTTTCCCTCAGATTAGGCATGTGCTTACTGCAAACACTTGAACTATATGTGTTATCAGACCAGGTAAAAAAGGTAATTCACTCAGTTGAACACATCCCATTTAAATCTTTGTGCTTAATTTTATGCAGATTATCAACTAAATACAGCTAAGTATAATAAGACACAGAACTGCCAAAGACTACTAAGGATTTTGTGTACATGAGAAAATTAACTGGCACTAGAGCAACATTTTTTTGGGTAGCTATGCCCAGATAACTCCCTGCATATTTTTTTCTACAATGATTGTGGAGTGATTCTGGAGTGATTATTCCCCTTTGGTAGCAGAGTAATTATTCTGGAATAAGATCACTTTTATTCTGGAACTGAATGTCTGCACTGGGGAGTTATTCCAGAACAGTTAAATTATACCAGAATAGCTATAACGGAAGTTATTACGGCATAGTTCTGCTGGTTAATTTCCCCAGTGTAGCACTGGCCAAAGGTTGAATTGCACCAGAAAGTATTATACATAATTATGTGATTGATTGCTGTTGAGTAAGAGGCGTTTTAAAAGGGAATGATCCCCATTTACGATCATTTCTCATACTCCTCTTCCCCCAAAATATGAAATCCTGTCTTTTATAAAGGCCCTGCAGGTACGAAAGCTTTGAAAAGAAACTGAATGAGTTCCAGACCAGGACATTAAACCACTGTAGCAAATTCTACGCAAATTAGAGGGAGCATCTACCATGGCATTAGCTTGTTTACTGCCTTCTACATATGTCACCTATATCATGCAGTCCTCCTCTCCATTCGTAGAGACAGCTGTCAGGAAACAAAAACCTCTCACATCTGTTCTTGTTAAGCTACAGCTGCTTTAATAGGTTTGGTTGTACATCCTGCAAAGTGTGAAAAGCCCAGGAACATCATGTGAACCTGTCTTCCTGAGACAGCCTTTCACTTTGGGCCTCACCTAGACAGCGAGAAGCAGGGGAGGGGAGGAAGAAAAGCTTTAAACACTTGAGAATGGGTTGTTAGAGGTGATAAAATGGAATAAACTGAAGGAATGTATATAGAAGATCAGGTCTCAGTTGGTGACACAAAGATAACATACTGAGAATAAGCTTGTGGGGTTTTGTCAGGCCTCCCCTAAGGCTTTTCTCATCCTTTTTGGTAATAAGAGCTGTATATGAGGTTGAGGTCCAGGATGTGGAATTTATTTTTATTAAAAAACTAAGGCTGTTCCATTCTATTAGACTTGGGGACAGACTTTGCTTCATTTTGCTATGGTGTAAGTGAACCCAGCTCAAATAGCCCTCAGGCCATTTGAAAATCTTTGTCCTTCAAACCCTAGAACACATTTTAGGGACATTGCATTAAATGAATGATACTGCCAGGGGTGCAGTCCCATAATGCAGGATTCTGGTGTGGATTCTGGTGTGGAAACCACAATCCTTGTGGACTTTGATACAGTGTAAATACAGAGTTTGCAATTGTACAATTTTATATTAAGACTGAAATTGCTGTGGTTGCAGTGACTTCAACTTATTAAGTGTTCTTGCTATAGCTATAACATTTGGGTGGTCAGGCAATAGCAGGTTAGAAGCCAAGCTGCTGCAATCATGCTTTAATTGAGTACCAGATTAAAACAAAAGCAAGCTGATTCAGATGGGATCATAGAGGATGCTGTATGTGATCTGCTGCTTTAAGCAAGCTGTTGTCTATGTACACTACATGGTGATACTGAAGCTACAGTGAGGCCCAAATAAATCACTGTTTCTTTACCCTCATTGACCATCTCGATCCTGGTACTGGTTTCAATTCTTGGTGTAACACTGAAGTTACTTTATCATTTTATACTTACCAAACATGGCCCCAAACCTCCTATGGTAACTTAGATTAGCATCTTACTCCAAAGAAGCATCATTGACAAGTTACCCAGCAGTTCTCATAAATTCAAAGACTTCCAGGTTATCAGGGTCTTCTTTGATCTCTGAGTACGACCCCTGCACAATATAGGGCTTGTCCAATGCTTTTCAAAAGCCAAGGAACACCCAGAAAAATGAAACAAGATGCTACATGTTGTGCGTTCTTCTCCAAGGGACTTGGTTACCACTTTATCCCTAAGCCACAAGTCTAAGGACATTTGTTTTCTGCCCTTTAATAGCTTCTCAGTTAGCAAAAACAGATTCAAGAGGGACAGTCCCATCCTCAGGCCTGTTTATGGTGGGTACCAGCACATTAAATGTCAACTAGAAGAGAAATTTTCTCACTGGAGTTGTTTGCTATTGTATTGTATTGTGCGATATGACTGCTTATCTCGGGTTGCAGAGGTTGTTTGCTGCAGAGGAGGCTGAGAATGTCATTAGTGCACTGTGCCCTGAGATAACCTGCAGCATATCATTAAACCATCTAATGACTGTATGGCCCATTGACCTCCATCACTCATTTGTTAACGACGTTTGTTATTTACAGGCACCAGGGAAATTACTGCTGAGTTACTACTCACCCTGCTCTTGCTGCGGCCACCACATTTGGCAATATCCGAAAAGAAAAAAAATCTGAAAGCCAGTAAATATACTTTAATGATATGATCTGGTAAGCACATGAACTAAATCTGAGGGGAGGTTTACTGAGATTTGCCCTCTCCCCTGTGCCCCTGCATCCCAGTAGATCACTGTTGCCACTGAAATATTTTCAGCTAGCAATGTCTTGCCATCCAGCTCCAGGTTCCACTAGCTCTTTGTTTTTTTTTTTCCCTTTTTTTTTTTTTTTTTTTTTTCTCTTTTTAAGCGTGATATACAACAATCTGGAACGGAAATGCATCCAGTGATGGAGGAAGCTTAATACATAAATAATTGGCATCTGTGCTGAAAATGTCGCTTGATCTCAAGACTGATAAAATAGAGCAATTGGAATTTTTAAATTATTATCTTCTTCTGCTAATGTGAAGTATTTGCTACCACTCCCATTAAGGCACTTTTGCCATTAAACCGGGTATTTTCAAAGCCACTTCAGGCTATTAGGCAGTTAAACCTCACTGGAAATGAAAGGTATTTGGCTTTGAATCCTGTTTGTTTGTGGTGTGTTGGTGCAGGGAGGAGGGGGTAAGAGTGAAGATAAGGTAGCTGTTCATTTAAACTGTTTTGCAGTTAAATCCTAATGGACAAAATTGGTTGTGCTTTCAGTAAACAGCAAGCTTTCCTGTGGCCAAAGGCAGGCTCAGGAGGCTAAATTAGCCCACTCCTAATCCCAATCATAAATAATTGAACTTTTCTTCTGTGTAAATGAAGAGTAGCGAAGAATAAGAAACACGTAGGGAGTAATATTCCAATCACATGCTTGCTTGAAGCCTCAGAGAGAGGGCTGCACCTTTCATTGCCTTCAGTGAATGATGACAGCACAGAACAACGCGTTGTGTTCTGCTAGAATTAATTAGCATTGCTGGCTCCATTCAGGGATGACCAGATGTCCACAGCCAAAGCAGGACGCCTATCTTTGGCTGCCAGGATTTCAGAAGTGATAGGACAACAATGTGCAAATAGAGCCAAATTATGTTGGTACTGCAAAAACTGCTTTAGCGTTTGGGGTTTTCCTGTGCAAATGGGAGAAGCGACGCAATCAAGGGTGCTCTTACAGCTCCCATGCCGTTTGTGGCCTGGGAAATTCTTATTCAATTACTAGACCTGCTGAAGTGCTCCTTTCTGCAGCGGGAGTAGGTATGTTGGGTTGTTGAAAGTCCCACTCATTACCACTTCATCACCTCAATTTACCTCCTGTAAAGTAAGGCTAATAAATAATAATACTGTAGAGGTAATGGTGTGAAATACACAGGAATGTACATCTGGGCAGCAGGTCCAGCAAGAGTAAATAATCAGGCCGGCCATGGACATTCTGGGCATCAGCTCAAATCAGTCTATAGAGTTCCATAGTTTAAAGATGTTATTAACAAGATATGGCATTAAGAGACCAAATAACACTTTTTACAAAGGTGAATAAAGTTGTAACCGTAGGGTCAGTGGTTGCAGAGTAATCATATAAAGTTGATCATAACCTAGGATACCCCAACAGCTGGAAGAATCGTAGCATGAGGAAGTGCAAAGGAATTACCACAGCTTAAAGACACCTCGTGCATCAGTTCCTCTGGAATACATTGCAGTGAATTTGCTACCTTGTCCTTCCAGAAACCAGAACTACTGCTTTGTAAGACAGTAAACACCCTGCCAATGAGCACAGCACTCTGCATGAAACCGGTATCTCTGTTCTGATCAGTATCAGATTTTTCAGGACTTGTAAGCTTGTCATAAAGATTTTATTTGACAGTGATCATAGCCCCTGACCAGTCACTTCAATGGCTAACTGGCTGACCCTATAAAATACAGATCTCCTTTTAATCTGAGATAATCTTGCTTCAACTTTCAGCCAAGGGACTTCATTATGACTACTCCTGTTCTGTTAATAAGCCACCTAGCTTTTATATTTTTTTTCCAGTTATTCAGATCTCTTAATGCTGCTAAGTATGCAACTGTTAACTCTTTTGAATGAAACACTGGTTGCCTTCTCTGTTATATTTTACTTCTGTGGTCAAAAAAAGTTTCACCAAGCATTGACATGAAGTGATAATGAGTGGGACTTTCAACAACCTCCCAGGGTAATTTTGTTTTTGCAAGGAAATAACAGGGTGGAAGAAGCAAAAAGGACGTAGAATGGAGAGATGTTATTAAACCAAAGAATGCATGGGACTAGCTTCCTGGGATCCAGACACATCAGGCAGGTCAGCAGGTAGTGAAAGTTCTTCCAAAGCAACATGACGGAAATTTCCTTTCATAATTATTTGCAGACTGTGACAAAACTACTACTTGCTTTTTCCCTAGATGAACCAAGTAAGAGAAGAAGTGTGAGACTGACCAGCCAGGAGCCCAGTAAGAGAACCAAATCCTGGATAAAAAAATATGTGAGAACAAACGATCATCTCCTAGCTGGGGTTTTATCTCTTCTGGATGCCAGCCTCTATGGGTGCTGTCATTAAAGGCACAACATTGCTTTTCAACAGCTTTAATGTTAACCATGCTGCGTACAGCACTTCTCCTTTTGGCCTCCTTTGGTGCTTTGTTGCTTCCTTGGCAGTCTACAGAGGTGATAAACGTGTGTACAGCAGGTTTGCTGAGGATTTTATTTTATAAAAACTTAGCAGCTATTGCGTATCTCTGTCATAGCTTTTATTATGTTCCAGTGACGGTTTGACAATTTTTATTTTCAAATTGACAGTTCTGATAATGATGTACCACTCAGGAAATCTGTAAATCTTCTGGTGGATAAAACCTCCGTATATTTTTGTTTAATGTATTTGGCAGCATTATAATGGATTTAAAATTACATTTATTGTGCGTATTACTGTGTGACAAGGGATGGATTTCAACCATTCATTTCCCAGGAAACACAGCATTATTACTTGATGCAGAAATACTGCTTTTACATATAAGCTACTCATCACAATTTAAACTTGCCCTATGACAGTGATTCACATAAACCTTGCGTGCTCTGTGGCCAAACTGAAAAACTCAGCAACACTGACTGTTACGAGGCTCTCTTGCTCCAAGGGAGAATGTACGGATTATGATTAGGTTAAAGTTATTTTATCCTATCCTAAGCTATGATCCTATTTCATGCTGTGCCATCAAAGTGTCCCCAAGTCTAAGGTAGGGCATCTCCCATCTGCACCCAATGTGCAGCCCTGTCTGACCATGCGTCTTTTCATGCATCTCTTTGCCTGCATCTCTGTCCAGCAGGTAGTCAGGGATAGGGGAGAAGCGGGGCAGGACACCTACCTCCTCTCTGTTCTTGAGCGTCTTGAAAGAAGACTTTTTTTTTTTTTTACCAAGTCCAAATCATTCAACTCTGCTTTTACAGCTAAGAGAATTACAACTTTGCTTTGAGTGGCCTCAGCAAACAAGCCATGTGCACAGACATGTATCGTGAGAGAACGAATTGCATCGTTACCAGTCATGGAACCATGCAGGAGTCCTTTCCACCAAATTTCCGTTCACGTCCCTTACAAAGTGGTTTTCATCTTTATGTCTCATTTAATATTGATAGATGTCAGCAAAATGCCTTTCATTAGGGCTTTGAATGCAGGAGGGGTCCAGGAATCTTAGCCTAGCAGACATTTGATTATTCTTCATAAGCTCATCATGATTGAAGTTCCAATTTTATGTGTCATTACAACAGATTTGCTTCAACCCACACTTACCAGTTCCTGACTGAGCTCCTCCTTAGAGTTTTTCTAGGCTTTCCCCAAACTGCACTGTCATCAAGGAGACTTACAGCTCTTAAACAGCCTTTCTTACCAACTGAACACGCTTAACTTTGTTACCACAGCAAACGCATTCAGTTCTCACAGCTTGTTTCTTCTGAAAGAGTGATGGTTTGTCAGCTAATTAGCCAGCCTGGGTTAGTCAACAGACGGAAGGTGGGTCTTCACGCTTGTCTTTCTTCTTCTCCTCCCCTTTCATCCACTGCCCCTTAGTGAGGGGCTGCCTCCATATAACCAGAGATCCCATTAATTGGTGTGGTGGCACATGTTAAACTGATGGCACCATTTCCTTCTCCCCTCTACCTGTTCTTCCTCCACTGTTTCTGCCAAACCATGTCACCAAGGGGAAAATGTTCCCTCTGGCTTCCTGGCTTTTTATTTCCCCATGAAAGTAAAGAAATGAGAAAATTTCATTCCAAAGTGCTCCAGAAAGGGTAAGGGAAATGGCAATGTTTCAACTCAATGAGAAGATTTTATTTTGCCTTTGATGTTTTTTCCCCTGTGACTCAGACCTATCTTTTCTCACTATTCCTGTATTTAGTGAGTGGATGAGAGGGCAGGAACAGGGAAAATCGATTTTCCCCTTCTTTCTCCTTTATTTCCCTGGTCAAATTTGCAGAACACTTTGTTTGTTTTGTTTTTCAAAAAATGAGAAAGTGGCAAGAAAATCTCCTTTTATATTCCGGTTTGAGAAAATCAGGTGTTGGCCCATTTTCACTCTAGAGAGTTAAAGTGTTAATGCAGAATCAAGTGATATATTTTTATCCAGAATGCAGTTCTCAGACTCAGATGTTATGTTAACACAACTATAAGGGAATATTATTTTTTTTTCATACTAGCAGCAGCTATAACTGCCAACTTTTCTATACCAACAAGCCATCCTAACGTCATGGTTGGTTTTGCTGAACCCTTTAAGACAGCTGTCCTTGCCTATTAATTTCAAAGTGGCTGCCCAGCTGAACGTATAGTGTGATGATTAATGTCATCTAGTCTGGCTACGATGCCCCATCTCTGCTAAGGCCAGGAAGTTAGGCAGTCTAGAAGACCTCGGCCTTGCAAATGTTGAACCAGAGACCTTACTGAACGTGAACTCAAGTGATGAATTTCAGTGCTCTAGTGAAATCTCAACCTATCGTGCTTTGGCTTTGCTGTTTTTTCTTGCCCCAGAGTTACCTTTTTTTTTCTGTTCTCCCTTTTTTATATTTTTCTGTGCCCTATCTCTTCTTCTGATGATAACTTAGAGGATTGTTAATGCGGAGGAGGGGAGTATACATCTTGTATTCTCATTCTGCTTTTTCCACGAACTTATTATGACTCCCTAATTAAGTGTCACCTAGGTTCTATGCATTTTTGTCTTTTTAATCTAAAATTTTTTTGCTCTTTATTTTTTTTTAAGACTGCAGGCTCTCATGCTGCCAATCAAAATTTTTCAGATGTAAGTTAGCAGAGGATAGGTTATAAACTAAGTAAAAACTCAAACAGAAGCATTGTGAATGGTAAAATTCGTTAATATAATTCACTAGACTACAACTATCATTAAATCATTTATGAAGCTATGGAAACTCTTTTTTTTTTAAATGTACCTTTGATCTTATTCATTGGGACTTTAAAGAAAGTAATTAGCATTCTTTGTCCCTTGGCACCATGTCTGATACTGCCTCTTCTTGCCTCAGAATTTTCTCTTAGAAAAAAACCCACAATTTTATGAAAAAAAATACAGGAAAATAAGCGTAGGTGGATAACACTAATTATGCCAAGTGCTGTGACATAACTTCTCTTCCCCATCAGCAACTGTTCACACAAGCTGATAAGTCACATTTATGAAGGTCACAACCATGTGATCCATTCCACAGAGTATGTTTGGCTTCTGCTGTGTTGCCCATGGATTCATTTCACCTTGTGCTGTCTTGCCATGCAGGAGTACCCTCAAAATTGAAGAAGGTCACTAGCCACAGATCAGAATAAATCACCTTCATCCCTGGATGTTACCTGCATCTCAGGTTCCCACCAGAGATTTTCTTTTGAAGTACGTATCCTCATGACCCAAGACTATCCGTTTTACATTACCACCGGAGTTAACAGACTTTCCTGGAACAACAACAGACTGAAAAATGACTTCCAAGGAGAATTTGGATATTTTATATTGTCATTTGATTATTCTCTTTGCTCTGTATGACTGCTCAACAATATAGAAATGCCATGGTGGTAAGAATTGGGCACCTTTGCAAGCCCTTCTCATCTGTATGGAGGACTAGGTTTGTTTTGTTTAAGAAGATCAGGCTAAGATGTTAGTTATCTTGTTCAAACTGTTCTTCCTTGTTGGTTCCCTTGGTAGTCAGTGGACAAATCTTCCCCTTGTGTCTTAGTAGGCTAACTGCCCCTATGATTTTACTGAAATTTGAAAGTGCCGAGCTGGGACAAGACATCAGTTTTCAGAAAGTGACATTTAAACAAGATGAATACCACCCTAAATAAGCAAAAATTATACTAAGGATCTTCAAAACTACTATTTAAACAGTTATTTTTTTAAATTACTTGATATTTTTGAAGTAAATATCTTAGAGCAATTATTTTTCAGTGTTTTATAAAAATATGGATTTATATGTAAAGTGCCTTCAGTCAAATCATGTATTATTCTAAAACTGGTGAGATCTTTGAAAAAGCTCTTGGCTGAATTTCTAATTCTCTGCTTAGCTGCTGTCAAAAATAGTGCTGAAAAATACTCTCCTTGTTACTTGGACAAAGATAGTCCTACCCAATTCTATTTTCTGTTTCCAAGTGGCCTGATCCAGAAGTCCACTGAGGTCATTGATTTTTTTTTTTTCTCCAATGAAAAAGTAAAGGAGATTATTCCATAGCTTCAAGCCATTTCCTGGTACCAGGCACAAGTATTATTTACCCATTCCATGGGTAGAAATCCATCTAAAAGCAACAGCCAAATGTTTTGGTCCAATTTTTCACGGTCTTCATGGAACTGAAAAAAAAAAAAAAGAATAAAATCCACTTATTAAAATTGGCTCACTTCCATTTAATTCAAAAGGGTCACAGTATATTTCATATGTTCCTAGAAGTTATAGTCCTGCTGGAAATGACTCCAGAAGTTATTTAAATGAGCCTTATCCCAGTCCACAATGACCAAGATATGGATGGATACCTATTTACAACATACTTCTAGAACATTTCTATTTAAAAATATTCATAAAAAAGGTTAAAATTGAAGTCTTACAGCTTCATCCTCTTCCAGGATGGCAACAGCACATTCAACATGACTAATCCTTTTCTAACTAAGTTCTATATTACTCAGTGAAACACATCCAATTAGAACATTCAGTGACACGAGGCAAAATGAGTTAAAAGATGAAAAATCACATGTCCGTCTCTAAGATTAGCCATAAGAGAAATGGATTAATACATAAAAAGCAATTAATGACACACTAAAACATCCAAAATGCAAAAAAAAAAGAGAAAACACACAAATTTCAGAAAGCAATATTCAGATTTTGCTACGGATGAGTGACATACTTCTCTGGGAAGGGTTTCAAGATGTGATTATAAATGTCAACCAGGGAGTCTGCATGATATTAAACCCAAACCTTTCACTGCCTCTCTCCCCGTCCCTCTTTCAGCCTTCTTTTTTTTTTTTTTTACTTCCAATTCTCTTGTTAAATAAGGGTTTTGAGCTTTTGAATCTGTCACTCTGAACACGGTGGTGAAATCCTAACGATCGACCTCAGCTTGCCATCCAAGCAACCCCTTGCAACTACTAATAGTTGCATGTGGAGAAAATCCCTTTCCAGAGTGATTTGCTGGAAATGAATATAAACCATTAGTCATGGGCTTTCTAAAAAGCTTGACTGGACTAGAGAATAGCTGGGTAGTAGACGGATGTTTGAAGCTTTAGGAAAAACCTCATTAATTCTCCTGGAGGAAAGGTTTGGAGGAATTGAGACAGAATGACCTGAAATTACCTAGTAAAAGATTTCCACTCCAACTTCCAAACCAGGCTCTGTTCCATTGTTATATCTACATTATATGAGAGAAATTCTGAGTTTGGGATGCCTTGTCCCTGCTTTGCCATAGTATTTCTCCTGCTTTTGCTCTGGCCTTATGGCACCTCATCCACTGCATTAAGAGCCCGACTGGACAGACCTCTTCATTCTAATACAGGAAAAAGGGAAAAAGTGAGAGAGGATGCAAAATCAGATCTACCTGCTTAGGTAAAATAGATTCTACATACACAAAATCGCATTATTTACGCAAGAATCAAGCTTAAAGAAACTGCTGCTTTCTTACATTGTCTTTTCTATGGCTCTTGCACAGCTGAATCTCTTCTCTGACTTTATCCTTTCCCTAAAACCTCCTTTTCCTCATTTTAGTGAGAGGTGCACTGATCATTTCTACTTTAGACAAAATAAAGATTCAGCAGTCTAACCCAAAGTTCCTGTCCTTGGTCTTACAGATGCATGTGTCTTCAGCCACACGTATTTTGGAAACTTCTGGATTTGTCCTTCTTGTTAATTAGAATAATCAGACAATGAGAATGTCCAAAGATATTTGTTAATGGAGAACGTTGGGGAAAAGTCTACACTCAAAGTGGGAGTTAATGACATAGTTCAAATACAGGATACAAGCCTTCCTATGAGGAAAAGGGATTAATTAAAAGGGATCTATTTGAAGGTGCCATAATAGCTTGTGCAAAGCTTTCCATTAAGTATTCTGTGTTTTTTTGTTGTTGTTGTTGTTCGTGGTTTTTTGTTTTTTGGGGTTTTTTCTTTTTTGCATTTTCTGTATTTTTCTCTGTCACTGAGATTTAAATGTTGGAACTGAAACCATGCCTCTACAAAGGGGAGGTTTTGTAAAATGGTTTCAATATTCCTTTATAAACACTTTTGCTTTTTTTTTTTTTATTAATTCCACTGCATAAATAGATTAGACAATGACTGTCAAACAGTTGTTATGGGCAAGATATTTTGCACATACTTAACCAATTTTTTAACAGCTAGATGTTATTTTAGTGCTGTGCATCTGAACAGAGATGAGTTGCAAGTCAGAGGGTGTTCAGATCTTGTTGACGATGACTCTAATTGCCATGGTGAAGTTTGTGGCTAAGTCCTGCGGATGATGGCTTCTAAAAGAGGAGCAACGATTCGCCACTCACATAGGGAATGACAAGGGAACATGAACATGATGCAAAGCCAGTGCTGCTGACTATCTGCGTCAGTATCCTGTCCCTCCATGACACAGTAGTTTTAGCTTTACAAACAATTTCATTGCAAATGACCTCCTTTACAGCTCATAAATTTTGCTCTGGTGAAGTTTTACACCTGGACCAAAGTTTTCAGAGGTTAAGCAATGTGGAGGGATCAGCATCAGCCTATACCTAGACACCATACATAGCCTACACTTCTAAAACACCTGGTCACAGCTGCAGGCATCTTATCTGGGCACTTCTGTGACTCAGCTGAGTTGTGCTGGTCACCCATCAGCGAAGGATTAGAGAATCAGCAAACAGGAAGCCCATATTGATAAGGAAATAAAGACAACCTCACATACGTTCTCATTTCACATCAGAACTAAAGTGAGACCTTCCAAAGCCTTTCATAAAAGACACCATTAAGAGAGACATGCTGAATTCTGTCTTTGTCTGTTTTCCTCAGGTAGTAACTGCCTTTCTCCTTTTAGTTCTCTCCTGCAAGTAAAATACCTTATTTTGTAAATATCTTGTTTCAAGTGGAATTTGTTGCTGGAGTGTTGTGTTTACGTGTGTGTCTGTGAAGGATTAACCCTAGCTGAGGCATGCCATGGAGGCAGATCACCAGTCTGGCTGGGATGCCAACACATTGCCTCCTTGTCTTGATTTCCTTTTCACACACAAATATCAACAGAGCTAAGCCGTTGTAAACAGGAGTAGAGTCACAAGTGCCTTGAATGCCCACTGAAGAGGAAAGATTTACTGCTGAATAGATACTCTGGCTGCCAGCAATGTGTCTCATTTTTCAGCTGTTCTTCAGGCTATTAAATTATCAACAGGTGTTCGCTAATGGGAAGGCTCACACGGTGTTGATGCCGCGTTGCTGATTCATTCTAACCCTGGGTACACCAACACACATGCAGAAGGGAAGTTTTATGTCAACAAGGTATTGGAAAACAACCTGCAGTGTCTCTTTTTGTTGGAAACACTGCAGTGCTGTTGTTACCCCATCTGGTCTTCTCCCAGGAGTCCCACTTCAGCGGCAGCTCTGGGGCTTTGTGCAAGTGTTGGCATCCAGCTAAGAGACTAGGGGAAAACCAGCACTGGGGGATTGGCATTTATCTTGGAGTTTGTCTAAACTTTTCAGAATATCTATGCTTGGAGAAAGATTTCTTCAGATTATATAAGCGTATTAGCATTACTCTGAGCCCAAGCTGCCAAATTTTTACCTTATTTAGGGAAGGAAACTGAGCCCAGGTTTCCCAGCTTGCGCATAGGTGCCTGAGCCATGTCTATTTTCATGGTGATTAAGGTTTGCGTTTCTTTCACATATAACATTGAAATCTTCATAAAATTCCTTGTGAATCTCTAAATGGGGACACCAATTCTGTGGTGCAGTTATTATTTTCTTAAGAGTCTTGCTCAATACATATCAAAGAAAAATGAACTAACTGCTAGAGATACTTGTTTTAATATAAATCAACATTTAAAGACACTGGCCTTACGTGAGTCTGAAATTAAACGAATTCTCTGGATCAGTGAAAAGGAAAAAGACAACCAGACTGCAAAAAAGGCTCTTGCTGAGGCTATATACCCACTAAATAAATTAGATAACACTATATCATCTAGTGGGGCCATCTTGCTTTAAGAAATAAACAGATCTGTGATAAGGATGTTCTTCAAAACGGAGATAGTATCATCTCTTTACAGATATGCTTTGGGTGGAAGAAGACTGGAGCAGATTTGTTGCCTTTTGTGTCCAAAAACACCAAAATTGCTATGAGAAGAGGACAGAAAATCCTGATCTCAAATATAATTTTTACTTGGTTATGTATATGGCTTCATAGAAAAGGCCTTACAAAAAACCCTCTACTAACTATGCCACATAAATATAGTAGAGAAGCAGCAGCAAAGTGAGCAGGAATATGCACCTTATTGAGCTAAATCAGATGGGTCCATCCAAGACTTTATCCCCTCAGCAGCCTCTTTTACTTGACATTTCTGAGGAGGATAAGGTTAATGACTATTTAATCAGTTCTATATCCCTCCTAAAACACTTTCTTGTTGATACGGTATTAAATTCTGACTAGTTTTCTTATTCGTATATTATCCTGGATGCTTCTAAATTCCTGGTTTTAACAATACTTCAGTAGCAACAAGTTCCACCAGGGAATGGTGCAGGGTGAGAAAATTTTCCTCGTAATCAGCTTTCAATTTTCCACCTTTAGATTTCAATTCCTGCTTGTGAAGAAGAGTCATTTCCCTTTACATCACACCAGGTTACTGGAGGCTTTATCATGGCACTTCTTGCATTTTTGTTTTCTAAAATTAACAACTCCAAGTTCTGGCTGTCCTTAAAAAGGCATGTCTTTACACTTAGCTAATTCCCAGGATCTGCTTCAGACCACTTCTGTCTTTGATGTATCATTTTCCATGACACCTCTGATGAAGAACCATCACTGGTGTTTTCATAACACTTTCAGAATAGCTTTCCTTTGTATCTTAAAAAAAATATGTACCTGTGCTTTTCTTGGGCAGGAGAAATACTCTGGTTATTTTTTATGTTGAAATAGCAGATTTAAAGCTTACTAGGAATATAAATTATTCCTACTGCATACATTACTTTGTCAACATTAAATTTCACTTGCCATTGCATTTCCCATTCTCCTAGTTTGCTTATGTCTCTCTGAAACTGCTGATAAGGTCTGATTTAGACTAGGGAAGGTGAACCCTTATTCTTTGTGTGACTGTTCCCTCTCTTCCTCAAATGTTGCAGAAGTCCCTTTCCTTCATTAAGGTGAGGGAAGTTTTGCATGTTAAGCACTGATTTGGTCTCTTCATTATATATGAAGACTATATCTTGCTTCTTTGGAATTATAGAACTGACAGGGCACAGAATGAATTTTATGTGAAATTCTAAGTAAATATATTAACATATTTATGAGATGAAACTAATTTAAAATTGGATTCTCCTATATTTGCAATACTGAGCATCTGTACTTTTTTGGCCAGGAAAATAAATATTGTTTTGAAGCTTCTTCAAATGTTCTATGTAGCCAGCCTCATTGAAAACACCAGTGTCAAAATGAGGGAAAATTATATCTTTTTAAAATCTAATATATCTTTTAGAGTAATAGTATTCTGATCTCAAGGCCCAGTATCTATTATGCATTAATCATCAGAGCATTATTATTGCATAGCTTCACTAAAAAGATGTCAAGTTTCTTTATAAGTCATAGCAGGACATCTGAACACCTTAGCTTACTTATTTTAAATTAAACATTACCTTTGAGTCCTTGGGATTTATAATGCTGCAGCTGGATATAATCAGAGTGACCCGTTGATGTTCGCTCAACCTCGATGCTCTGGCGGGGTCCTAACCTTGTTGTCGCTTTTCCACCTGTTAGGAAATTAATAAATATGGCAAGTTAGGTAGCTCCTGATGCAGCATAGTCTTTTTATTTTTTTTTTCTTTCTTTCTTTTACTGCTCTCTGCTTACAAAGAAAGAGCCTCAGGATTGCAAAACCGGTTATAAGTTCTTTTAGAAAATGGGGATGTGGCCAAGCATTGAGTTGCAGTGCTTCTGCGGAAGACATTTCCCAGGGAGTTTTGATGTCTTTATCACGTTGCTATTTCTGATGCAGCTTTAAACCTAAGAGCAATGCTAATTATGCTGAATTTCCCATGCCACACGGGTTTGACACGTTTGTGCCTTAGAGCAGGAGTTTGTCTCCGAGTGTGGTGCCATGATGGGCTGCAAGGCCAGGCCAGTTCTTGCAACTAGTCTTTCGTGCACTACCCTCCTCGTTTAGCTCTGCCCAGACTGTGTTCAAATGGGCAATTCTAGCTGCAGTTTCTTGGTGCAATTTCTCTTCTTCCCCTCTCACAACCATCTCTGAGTGAGGCCTAGGATAGGCAAAATGTACTCGGGGACAAAGGAGCAAAGGGACAAAATCCTAGATGCGGGAATTTCTCACTGGTGGGGGGAATGTATACTGCACACCAGCAGAAATACTGCATGCAATTTGGCTCCTGTCAGCATCAAAGACAACAATTTTTACTATGCTCATACCATTACTTATTAGCAAGACATTAAGGCACTGGTGCTATCTCATCTTTTTCGGCAGCTGCAGTGTATTTGAATTGATGGTGTCGAAGAGATTCGCTGATTAGGTAGAGGGATACAGGATGACTGTGGTTTCTTCCAATTCTTTAAAACAGGTGAACTGTAAATAGATGGTATACACAGAATTCATAGCGAGGCATGTGTGGAATATGGAATTAATGTGCGTGTCTGGAATGTTATGGAGACTTTGCTCATGTCTGCCTCTGGAGAACAGCATATGAATTCAAGCCTTTGTATCACGCCACTCCGTTGTGTATTTTCTCCGTGTGTTTATATGTATGTATGTATTTATGCATCTGTTTCTCTCCCTATGCACCTCCATCTGCCCTGAACTCCCGAAGAAGAGACGCATTCCTATTTTGCGAAGTTTTGAGGGAGGTCTCCAAGCAATCATGCTCATCAGGAGAGAATAAAATGGTAAGGCAAAAAATGATGCCTAGATCAGTTTCTTTCCATTTAGATTCTGTGTATAAAACCTGTCCACATCATCGCTCTCCCTTTACCTGCCCGGATACCAGTTAACTGACGACTAGTTAACTATTTGGTACCTTGACTCGTTGAACTTCTTTGTTAGGTAAAAAATAGTAAATAACGATGAAAATGTTCAGATAGCTCTGAATGGCATTCACTACTGCTGTAGCACCAAGCTATTTCAGCAAAATGAAAAGAATGCAAAGCAATAAAAGGCTTATTTTTTTTCACTTGCTTAGTAAAATTTTTGCCTTATTTTCTTCCAGTGGCTGTAGAATAAGGGGTGGAGAAATCATCTGCCCCTGAAGCGAATTTTGAGAGGCCTAGTTGATATAGGTTAGTTTGCTGCTTGGTAGAAAAATCTACAAAAGTCCTGTACGCCCTGGATTTGGTTTTGTAGGGCTT
>NW_010585308.1:871249-909286 GCF_000705375.1 Tinamus guttatus
GGACAACCACTGTCTTCAGGTAAGAGGAAATGAGGAAGATACTGTCAGAATTACGGAGATGAGCCTTTCTTGGGATTTTGAATATCATTGCAAAGGCCTGCAAGGGATGTTTGGAAAGATAGATTTCTGGTCTGAAGCCCTAAACACCACAAGCTTCCAAACAGGTAGATTTCAGCCACCTCTGAGGAGGGCTGTGATTTTCTGTTCCCACTAATGACAAATCTGCATGCCATTTAGACTCCTCACGTGCAAAGCTACCTTCTAATTTAGATGACTCATTTCAGTTGTCTTTGGCCAAATGTACCAAGCATGGAAAGCTGTTCACTTGGCTCTCCAACTCAGAGCTTTTGAACCACAAGCATTTTAGTATTGTTGCTGCTGGCCTTTACAGGTAGTTTTCTTTTTAGGGACAGTAAATGTCATAGAATAAGCACTTGTTCTTTCCAGAAAGAGGGAAAAGCAAGAAAGAGCCTTCAGGGTTGTTGGTCAACAAGGAGAGAAAAGAGCTGGACAGTAGATAGCTGCTGCAGAGCTTGGGGAGGTGAAGGGACCCTGGAAGAGAAAGCAACACAGATACTTGAGTCTCTCATTTTGCTTCCTGGCTCCTAATTTTTTCATCTTTGCTTGCTGAGTATCTGAACAAGCTGATGCCATGGAGCAGGAGGAAGAGTGGCTGCGTGGGCAGCTGGGACAGAGCAGACGGTGGGGTCAGTAGATGGCTGTGGTAGAGATCTTGTCTCATTCTGTTCCCACCCTGCCTGATAGCTGAATGCCAAGTGTGTGTGTGTTAACATCACCGAGTTAATTATCTCTTGGCACCATGAAAGAAACAGTTTCCAACCTCATGTTGAACCGGGTGGATTTACCACAACCATACAGCTCATAACAGACAAAGAAATTCAAACCAGAAAATTCAAGCCAGGAAAATCAAGAGAACATAGAAAATTAAATTTCAGCAGGGTGGGTGAAGGAAGGGCCTTTTTTTAAAGTCAGTTGTGGGTACAGAAGCATGTACACCATTGTGCTTTATTCAGTTGAAACATCAACCAGGAGAAAATGGAACACATGGGAAGTTATGCCTGAGCCATCCCATCCCATCGCCATTAAAAGGTAAGAAACTGAATACTTAGCCTGTCCTTATCTTCCCTGTGCTCCAAAGTATTTTAGTAACATGAGACAAGCGCTCACACTCAGGAAAACTTTTAAAATCCTGCAAGAGGTGGCAGAAAGCTCTTGATATTGAAATGCAGCCACAGGACACCAATATCTTTTGAACTCTCAGCAAAGAAGACTTTCTTATTATCTTTTCAGAGACTATTAGACGTGGAGAACCTTCTAGTTGTGAGAGTTTCCTACTGGATTTTGTGGATTTCAGTCCAAAGCTAACAGCTTTTCAAGATCCTCAGAGCCTCCTCCTACACTCTCTTCTCCGTTGGCAGCCTCTACACTAGTCATATGGAACAAGGCATGGTATTTCAAAATGTTGTGGCTGGCTTGTACAGCCCTATTGACCATCTTTTGAATGAATGTTGCGGCAATATTTCATATAAATGTTGTCTAGGGGTCTTTTAAGAATTCAAAATAATAAAGATTTTCCTCGGGATAGCAGGTGAAGTCAGGAGAATGAGATATTTTAAAGCAGTTTAGCAAAAGACTTTTTGGCAGATCAATACAGCCTTTTGCTTGATCTGTAGCTCTGGTAAGAGAAGCCAAAAAAAATGTGCAGATACCTGAGAGGTGGCATGAAGAATAATATGGAAACAATTATAAATGCTATTCTTTGTATTAGTAGCTCACCCTTATTCAAAAAAAATATGTTCAGTTCTGGGCAATTGATCCCAAAAAGAATAATGCAGAATTACATGAGGTTCAATAAGAATGAATAGGTGTATGGAAAAACTCTTCTAAAAAGGAAGATTGAATTAACTAGGGCTCAGAGATTAAAAGCATGACTTTGCTGTAGTTCAAAGTAATGGTGAAACTGATATTGACATTTATGGAACAACATCAACTACCAGACCAAGCAAAGTGAGACAAGAAGGCACAATATATTGAAAAAAAAAAAAAGTGTGAAGGTGGACCTGGAACTGTTTTATAGAGCAGGAGCTAGGAATATTCAGTAGTAGCTGGTAAATCTAAACCTAATCCCTCCCAGCGAAACAAATGCTTCTGCACGACAAGCGCAAGTAGATTATGTTTAGATGTAGACAGCTCAAGGCCAGCCACTTCAGAAGAGTTGGCAAAAAAATTGTCTCTCTCTATGGAGGAAGCAAATATTTCAAGTTAGCAGGACACTTCTAAAAGTGTCAAATGGGAAAGGCTTTGGTGCTCTTCTAAACACTGAAGCCTTTGACGTAATTAACACTCAAGTATTCAACACCCTCTACCTAACAGGCTGGGAGAAACCATTCTTAAGGCTCAAAGTTTAATAACTCCTGCTTTACAGCTTCCTGCACACAAAATGCAAGGTACCAATGACTTCATGTTGAGTTGACTGGTCTAGACCTGTCAGTCCATTCTCATATGCCTAAAGCCCGAAAGAAAGACACTCTCCTTGAACAACTGCCATTGAGCTGAGGATACTGCAACTGCTTTCGTTCATTTTTAATGTGGTTGAGGAAATGCATCAAGAGGCATTTCCCCCTGGACCACTCTTCAGACAGGGGAGCAAAGCCACATTTGCTCTTCCAACCTCCCTTATTTTAATGGTCTGCTTCTCCTTCTCTTCCTGCAGTCCCTCCCCACAGCTCAACTCTGATTTTCTTTTCCAATTTTATTCGCTCCCATGATCTCTGCAACTGTTCCTTCACATGGTTGATTGGTGTCATTCCTCTTTATGCAGGCACATGGCAACATTCTTAAAAGGGGCCCTGCTCAAAGCCAAACAATACAAGCTCCCATTTGTGTTTTGAATTACACATGTGTGTTGAATCACCACCGGCAGTAACAGAAGTGACCCCTGTCTGCACCTTTCAGACACTGGCGAGGCAGTCTTTGATGTCAGCTTTACAGACTCCTGCTCTCCGCATTGCACGGGGGCTCTTTCCGCCTATGGCATCAATTGGAGACAAATATCCATTTCCTATTCAGTGATCCCAAGACTATGTATGATGGCAGGTATGTTTTACTTAGCATAAAAAATAAAAAAAAAGCTTAATTTTTGCTATTTTTGGTTTCTCTCTTGCCTCTGATCCTGCCTGTGGCAACCATTTCGTTTCTTGCTTACTGCTAATTTCACAAATATGCTTTTCGGTCATAATATTTTCAAGACATTGCGTCTTGTACTGCCTTTTAAAGAGTTGGAAATAGGATGTGAGGAAAAAAAATTCTCAGTCGAAACCAGGATGGGGGATAAAATAGAAAGAAGACTCTACTTTCAAAAACATTGTCCAGATGAAGAGGAAATGAAGGGAATAAGAAGTATGACTCAATCTGTATAACATGCTGACCTGGGTTTCATCGGATGGCCTTCCATCTAAGTACTGCTTATCATACTGTAATTACACGATCTAACTTTGAGACTAATTTTACTTTCATTAGGAAGTTGGATTAGGTGACCTCCAAAAGTCCCATCCAACCAGACCTTTCATCATGTCACATAGCTATTGCCTGGCTGTTAGAACTGTATGGTAGTTCAGTGGCCAAGAGAACAAGGGTTGTTTTTACCTTTCATCCAACTTAACCTATTTCACTTTTCCTTCATTTCAACCTTAGCTGTGTAATCTGGGTCTTCTCAGAGATTACGGCAGCAGCATCATACTACTAGGTACTGGTTTGAATGTGCTTCAGTTTAATATAGACTTTTCCTTACCCTATCTTCAGAATTTTTGTAGAATGATAGCAATACTTCTTTTTTTAACTCAGGCTGAGTATCAAATATGGTAAGTTATGATCAAACTCTATACCTGAATCATAAGAGGAAAAATCAGTGCTGCTGTCATTGCTACTTTAGATCAATGGACCTGACAAAAGTATAAATTCATAAACTAGGAGAAATGACAATGTTACTAACATTACTTAGTGCTGACTGTATTTCAACATAGATGGAAAGAAAAGAGCCACACTCCTGAGTCATTTATGCTGAACTGTTTCCTTAAAAGAAAAAAAAAATCACACTTAAAACTCTTATTTGCATCATTTTGCATTTGATTTAGTCTAGGAGGGCCTGCAGTTCATGAATGCTACATAATCAGGGACAACATTTTGTTTTTTTTTAATTTTTTAAACCAAGTTCTATGTTAGAAACAGGTGATTGATTTAATGCCAGTTTACTTGTCAGATTGCATGATATAACTACAGGCTGAGTAGGAGATGCATGACTAGCTTTGGCTGACTCAGAAGCTGACCATGCCGAGGGAATTTGGTAGCTTGCTATTAGAAGAAAGTGACTTTTCAAAAAGTGTTGTCCAAATTTTTCCTCAGGTCTTAAGTAAACACCTGTATTTACAGTTCTGTCTGTAAAACAGTTATGTGAACACATTTGCTTCACTCCCTGTCCAATCAAATTGTACAGAAGGCATCCACAAAGATGTCAGTTCTGCTTTTTATTACATATTGTTAAAAATACTAATTTTTTGACAATGAATTCCAAGGGTTAGTGAAGATTTTTTAAAAAAAAAAAAACCCACAAAACTCAAAACAAACAAACAAAAATCCAATAAGCTCTTTTCTCCCTCCTCTCCAGTTATGTAAAAAGAATTGCTTGGCATTTTTCTGACGTTTCTTCTAGTTTGGGAGGTATGAGCAACAAGACCTCCTGATTTTACTATTTTTGGCTTTATGTAAGTCTTTTATGTAACTTCTGAGTTCTGTTAATTGAACAGTCAGTCTTCTCCCTTATGATGGTCTACTCGACATCCCTCGCTTTGCTGATGATTGCGCGGTTGCTTTTTTGGAAACCTTACTTCAAGGCATACTCCGTTACCCTGCACCTGAGGAGTCTCCTTTAGTGGCAGTCGGTGGTGTGAAGAGTAGGGTTTTTCTGCCACCATTAGGGTGGGAGGTGAACTGCAACGAATTGCATCGAAAAGCAATGTTGGGAGGGGGGTGGTCCTTGAGAAACCAGAGGAATAGAGACTAAAGGAGCACTTTCTGCCAGAGCAGGAGGTTTCATGGTCAAAATGATAGCGAGCCCTGAGCCCCTTGCTCTTGTCCTGCCGTTTGGGATCAAGGCAAAAAGGTATTGACTCAGATGGCATAGCAATGGGTACAGTGATGAGTGAAAATTCGCTGCCTCCTAAGTGAGAAATTTAGTGAGAAGACCCCATTTGCTCCCAGCTGGAATCAGCAAGGGGAATTAGAGGCCATTATCAGCTGGGATTCCTGATGCGGAAGGTGCTTTGCTGTGACTACTCAGGAGGCGCTGCGTTGTCGAGTTAAATGTAGTATTGTATGAACAGAACTTGAGCCTCACATCCTCCAGGAGCAGCCTACACTGCTCTCACTCCTCTGAGTGCAGGTTTGGTCCCTACAGAGCAGTGAAGCCTGCTGCAAATCTCAGCACCAGCTGAACAGAGCGTGGGCCCATCAGCCGCCTCCTTGCTGGCAACAAAACCCATGAGCTCGTGAGCCAGGGTCCCATCTCCAAAGATCAAGGTGTCCGGCATCCAACATGCTTTTCAGAATCAACTGAGTCATCAACTGCCTTGTCCTTTACCAAGGGAAGGGGTGAATCTCTACTCAATTTCAAAATATAAATCTCAAAGAAAACACAATGTTTTCAGTTAATTGTCTTTAAAGACTCTGAAAAGGTTTAAGAATTTATTAGCCTGAAAAAAGCCATCCATTATGCTATGCATATAGTCTTTTACAAAATAGGCATGTAGAAACACATATGTTTCCTTTTTTTTTTTTCTTCACAGACTTATTTGGGTGCAGGTTTATTTAGGGAAGGGTTCACAGATATAAGAGGGGTAGATTAGAGAGGCTAATTTAATAAGATGAGCTGAGTGTTTGGGGAAGATCTGTCCTGTGAACCTTTATGTTGCAGGACCTACATGATTTATAGGGCAATCTGGTTTAAAGAAAAGTCATTTCCCTTTTCCTTATACAGTATCTAAACAACTACAGGTAGAAATGTCACATTATTAGAATTGATTTTTTTTGTAAATTTGTGTTATATACTTGCTTTCATTGCAGTGAAGAGTTTGTTTTGATTTTTCCCTCAGGCTGATTACTAGCATTTTCTCAGAAATCGGTACAGATGGGCCTCACGATTCTGAGATTTGCAGTCAATAAGATATGAAGTAATCTTCATATCTCCTCAAAACTTTAAACCATGTGCCTAGAAGGAAACCTTATTTCCCTAAAGGATCAGGGAAATGTTGCTTAACTCTAGTATAGTTCAAGAGAAGCTGGGTCAGAACAAACATCCATTTCCTGGTGTTTTCTGGGAGCAGTATTTTCTGGGATGTAAGATAAGGTGATAGGGTAAACTTGTATGTCATGTATATCTATCTCACTGTTAGTCTCCAGGACATCTATTTTTTTCCTAAGTGCTTCCTCCATAGCAGTAGATCAGACTAGGACATCTAAGTTGGGACTCAACTGCTTATCAGTTCTGGACAAGTCACCTCACACTGGTTTTCCATCTGTAAAATGGTGAGGATGATACCTTTTCTTTTGAAAAAGATTTCGGAGGTCTGCTGAAAAATACTAGCACCCACACACAGAGTATGGGCACTCATGGATGAAGTGTTTCCCTTTGTTTCACTGCCGATCTCTAGCAGACTCCTTGTCTCTATTCTACCTGGCTACCTGTCTGTCTCTGTTAAAATCTAATCTGAAAAATACTTGTTTTTTTCTTTCCTCTCACTTTCCTATGTTTCTCTTTCCTTCTGGCTATTTACTCATTGTATATCTCTGTAATTGTCTTATTGAGCAGTTCTACAGATTTCTTAAAGAATAATTAAACTGCTATGCTGTATCTAAAGTCTTTCTTGTATCAAATATTGAATGAACCTTATACCTTTATTATCCCATGAGACCAAGTTTATCCATGCTAGAGCAGACAACTAAAATTGGACCTCATTCTTCTCTTCAAACCTGCTGCATTCAGGATAACTTTTCCACTGCAGGAAGAAAATATATATCAATCCCTTAAGTCTTGAGTTATTCCATAGGATGGTGTCCAGAGTCCTGGTGCAATTGGGGAATCATGTCTATGTGTTTCACTGACAAGGCTTGAGTCACTGCCCCTCCTCAGGGGACAGACCCAGCCTATGACTCCCATGGCCAGTTTTGGACTTCTGGATTTGAGGGTCAGGTCAGCCAAGAAAAGCCCTCACTCCCCTCCTGTACCCACCCAGTGTTTTTGTTGTGGCATTTGGAATGGAAAAGTAAGAGGATAACAGTCTTTATTTCACTAAGAAGCCATTTCCCTCTGCAAAGACATTTTTACTAGGCATTGTTCTAGCTTTATCCACTAGATAGGAAAGGTAATAGAGAGAAGCTCTTCTTGGCAGAAAATGTTAAGAGGGGAAAAGTGGAAACACGTAACTATCTCAGCATAATTACTTTCCCAGAACATAATAATAGACTACAGAATATAGAGTCTGTTTTCAGCTTGCTTTCTTTTAGATATGTATATTCTGCTTTTGGAAGCTATCCAGTTTTTAGGAATAGCTTTCAAAACAGAAAGGGATTTTTTTTTGGTGGAGGTGGGGGGGATTTTCTTTTACTAAATTTATTTCAGGGCTTTCAGTGTTGCGGCCATATAAAAACAAATAAATAAAACTCAATATGTGCATGAATGTCAGGATTGGAAAAATGCCACAGAAATTTCTCCCCACAACTAAGATAAAATTTTAAAAAGTGGTTTATAATTGAAGGAGAAATTCTTCCACCCCACACTCAAATGGGATAAAAAAAACCCCAGAAAACTTCAAAATACAAAATTAGTGCAGTTTCTGATTCACAGGAAGGAATCCAATCAAAAATTCATTTACTTTACCTCAAGTGAACTAGATGGCTCTCTTTATATGTTTCTGTTCATCTGAGCTAGCAATGCCAGCAGCATATCTGAATCAACTCTAAGGTCAGCTTGCTGTGGCTTCAAGTTTTGCAAAACAGTCCTGGATAAAAAAAGTTGGAAGTTGGAAAAAAACTTTCAAGACTTTCTAAACTTACAGAAGTTGGGATATATTCCTAGGCAAAAACAAAAAAAGAGAAATGCTCTTGCAGTTTAAGTTCTCATGCATTAGAGTAGTTCTGAGAAACTAATCCAAAAGGATCAGGGAATCCTACTACTATGTTTTGCCCTCTTAGGCACAATGTAGGTTGAATATAGCAGATAACATATTTCCATATGTTATTTCTGATACTGTAGCTACTCACTGCTTGTAGGGACTTATCCGGCTCCCAAATCTTTTGGGCTTCATGGGCAGTAGTCTCACAGACTAAACAGATCATACTCACTAGACCACAGTAATAATGTTATTCATAAATTGCAGTAATTCATCTAAAGCACATTCTCTAACTTGTGTTTATCCCCAAGATACTAATGACTAAACTACAGAGAACAGCATAATGGCATGGCTTAGCCACCCTGAATAACGACTTAGGGCCCAAATTCAGTCCTAGAAGACATCCAAGGAGGAAATGGCATTACACCAGGGTAGAATTCTTCCCATTCAGCTAAATGTATCTGATAATTTAAGTTACAGATCAAGACAGGGTGATTTCTTACTGATTAAGAAGAGGGACATTAAAATTGCTTTATCTTTTTATCATTTGGGCTGTATGGAAAGTGGATATTGCTTCCAAGGGGAAGCGAAAGTTTCATGAAAAGATATATCCCAAATTTGGACAAGTTAAAAAAAAACATGCTCAGTAGTAAAACTTTTCAAAAGAATCAGGATGTCAGTCCTCCACACTCCCTTTTCACTCACCAACAGGCAATAAATATCAAATGGGAAATTTCAGGAGGCTGAGCCCTGACTTCCAACTCCCTCATGTGCCTTGTTCTCTCTGCTCCTGGAAACTAAGTGCCAAGAAAATACATGCAATGACTTTCCAACAGTTTGTTCACAGAAAAGGAAATAGAAAGGATCAGGCATGCAGCTGAGGACCTGCCAATTTCTGTTATTTCTTCTGGATAGCCAGCTTTGCTCAGCACAACGGCCGGCCGTTTTCCCAGTGGAAAAAAGAATCCGAGTTTTGTTAAGAGAGCATTTCCCACAGGAGAAGAACTGGGGTGGAAACATCCCTCAAACATGGTTACTTTTCATTTAGAACTGTAGGTCCAGAGTTCTCAATCCCTGTTCTCAAGCAACACAGAGATAAAGTAAGTTAAAGAGAAACTTGCCTTCATAAACATTCTTCCCACATTGATGTAGCTATATTCAGAGGATCACATACCTCAGTGCAACCTAGATGGTTTGAACAGAAGAATCCAAGGAAAAGCAAGAGGTGGGTGGAAGGGGGATGCTTTTATTCCCTAGGGAACCAAGAGCTCTCCCAGTGAGTAGGTAACGCTCAACAAAAACATCAATCCATAAATGTGACCATCCTCTTTAAGGCCAAGTGATTTTAGGAGTATACAGCCTTTGCAGCACACTAATTAGCTTGGGAAAAAAGCTTTTGTCTCACAAAATAGCAAATATTTGCTGTTGAGTTATTTCTTAAAACATTGTGAAACGAGCTTCAGAAAAAAAATAGTGCATTTTATACAAGCCACTAAATAATAGGGCCTTTCATAAAAGAAAAAAAATAGAGAACCAAAAAAATAAAGCAGTAGAGGAAATGTTAAGATATGGTGCTTCATTTTCGAGATATGCTGTCTCAAATTACTGTTCCCTTAGGTGCATCTAAAGCTGAAAGGGAAGAGGAAACAATAAATGTCATCCATTTTGAGGAGCTGAATCCTAAACTGCAGAAGAAAAATGGAGCGAACCAGTAGCTAGTACTTAGATATGTTCACAATAGAGAGCTCACTCTTTTATGTGAAACTCATGATAAAAAACAGCAACATGTTAAGCCAGGGTTTGAAGGATTCATGCTCTGTCCATTTTAGCTGGTTCACCTACCATAAAACTGGATAAAATAATGCTTGATATAAGCAAATAGAAACAATTGTAACATCTCAGGGAAGAGGAAATGTAAGAGAAATTTAAGTTGGAAAGGGCAGGAAAGGGAGAAAGACTCTAGCAACAGACAGCGTCCAACAGCAACCATGCCGTTGATGCAGTACCCTAAGGTATCAGCCCTAAATTCACCAGGAAGATCAACCACTCATCTCCTTCAGCAGTCAGCAACCCCAGGCCAGAGATTTTAACTACTGGTACCACCTGGGATGCTGAAGTTCAGTGGCACTTTTGAATAAGTTATATTTTGAATAATAAAATATTTGAAGGCCGTGTCTTAACGTCTCTTAGTTGCCATAGGCTTTGCAGAATAATAGATTAGCAGAGATGAGCTTATTAGTCACTCATTTTTATAGTCTCACCTAGCTATAAATCTATCTATTTATTATTTAGTTACCACTTAAAGCACTTTTTTGCTGTCCCAAATTGGTTCTGCTCAAGACGTTTGTATGGGCTAACCACCATAGTATTTTCCCATTATGAAAATACGTTGGATGAACTGTATGGCATCTGTATGGCATCACAAAATGGGTAGGGTTCACCTTTGCTTTTAGCTGCATCTAGAAAGTGGGTATGTATAAGTTAATCATCTAGGCCTTCTTCGTAATCAGTGAAGACACTGTTAAAAGCAGAGGTTGATTCATTCTCTCACACGAGACACAAGGTGAATCACCATCATGAGTGGGGTGATCTGTCATTCTGACTATAAAGAAAATATGAAGTTAAAGTTCAGGGAGGTAAATCCCAGCCTATCATCTGGATTATTTTCAATTGCATCATGATTTTCTTTTACTTTGCCCTCGAATCCTTCACTGCATCTCCCTTACATGCTAACTTCCCCGTGCCACCACCTTCCTGGTGACCGCAGTTCTGTAACCTTCTGTGTGCACCAGCCCTTTCCTAGCTCACGTGCATTCAATAGGGATGGTATTGGCTAAATCTTGAGATGGATCCGGGTGCTGGTGGTCCCTGTACTCCAGACTCATTTGATAACAGTTGCTCAAGCACTGCTTGTCTGAGCAAAGCAGGATCCTATTGCAAGGACTCCGGATTCCTGCTAGATGGCTTGCATGATGATGATGATGATGATGATGACGATACAGCCTTTGCAATGTTGAAGCTGCTCAGAGCATCTTCTTCTCCCTTGCTGCAGAAATGGTAGTGTATTTCAGTGCTATCAGTTGGCGTTCTTGTATGGGACTAGTGACTGCAAGGGAATTCCTGCAATTTCCAGAAGAGTTTCTGTAAAAGATCCTATTTGTTTCCCAGTTTGAACAAGATCTGTTAAGTGTGCTTTTTTCAGGAGTTCTAGGGTTTTTTCTTTATCTTGCCTGCAAAACTGCCATTTTGTACTCCAAAAAGGTACAGCAGTCACACGGCTTATACATTCTCCATGTGTTTATCCCCAAGAAAGGCTCTATTCATTATTTTTTGGTAGGTCTTATCCAGGTACGATGATTGTGTTGGGTAAATACACTCTATCTAAAGCCACAAAAGAGGCAAGGGCAGTTGTATTTTCTGCAATAATTATGACTTACTTTTTTTTTGTACCCGTTATCGAGGCACAGAAATGAGCTCAGTAATCTGTCCTTCTCCTGGGTTCATTTAGGAAGGTCAGTTTCCTCACAGTGGCCTTCATTAACCTTTAATAGTAGAACTCAAAAGTGGTGTATAGAAATTCATCATATAGTCTCTCTCAAAAACCTCTTCTCATCTATTTTTCTATTGTTCAAATGCGAATTAGAGGAGATTTGGTATATTGATGAGTCTAGTTGAAAGCTGGCTCTTGAGACCTGCAGTAAAATTCTTGGAACAAATGCTTTTGTTGGTCCTCAGATGTATCTCCCAGCAACTTTATTGATACATCCATTTTAAGACTTTTCACATCCTCATGTTGTAGTGCTAATGACCAGACACATTCCTCAGGTTCTGCAAATGTCTTGTTAACACCATTCATTCTTTGGACTAGCCTTATTTCATCAACAATACAGGCAGATGCCTTGGTATGGTTTCAGCAAGGATCAGATTCTGTCCTATCCTTTAACTAAAGTTTCCTTGTTTGTTTTTCGTAATGATCCATCTGATGCTGCCACGCACTAGGAATGTGACTGTGAGATTTCCTGGTTCTTTTCCAGTGTCCAACTTTCTGCTTCAAGCAACAATTTATATGTTTCCAAATAACTTCTCATCTGCTTTCAGAGTGATTTCATTTCCCATGTATTTACAAGTTGAAGTTATAAGTTTGTATTGTATCTCTCTTTTGTCTCAGACCAACACTTCAGTGCATGGTGGTGAGATAGCTACTGACATTTACTTGTCTCAGATTCTTCCAAAGGAGTTTATAGTGTCAAGGTGGAAATTATTTCTATGCTGATCTAAGAAATGCTTCATATATAGCGTTGTGGATGGCTTACATCGATGCTGCTTTATTGACGCAATTTGATTGCAAACCAGGGAGGCACTCAATGGCATACTTATGCATATATATCACAAACTGATATTGGATTGGCATTAGGTTATTTTGAGGATATATGAATTACATTTTGGAGGTTGCTTATTTGGCAAAGTGTCTGTTAGATTTTCTTCTACTGTCTCTTTTTGCTGTCTCCTATTACCTTTTCTTCCTCAGTGCAGATTTAAAGGAAATATAAGAGCTAGCCTAGTTCTCTTAATAGTAAATAAAATCAAAGGAAGCAGAGCTGTCTGAGAATTAGATTGGCAACATGAAAGTTGCCAGCATCTAACAGTCCATCAACTGGACCATGCAGAGCAAGGTAGGACCCCAAGGACAAGCCTAGAAAGTTAATAGTATCTTTGTGGTTTCCTTTCTTATAACTTCATGAACTGTTGTATATGTATTTTATATCTGGAATGCTGTCAATTAATGTTTTTATTTCCTTTTCCATTACTATGATTTGAGGTAAAATGAAGTAAAGGAGATGATTGTTCATCCTTAACACACTCCTTGTTTATGGAGTGGTAATCCTTAAAACAGCGGTACCAAGGCTCAGTTAGAAAATACTAGATCAAATATATTTACCCAGGATACCCAAAAGCAATGATGCCAACCTCCTCTCCCTGGAATATTAATCTTTTTGGCAATGCTTATTATCCTTTTAGCTGAATAGGTGTTCACCTCAGTTCTGTTTAACTAAGCAGTTAGCAAAACGTGCATTCCTTGAGGCAAATCTATTTTCCCGTCTGGCAAACTGCACAGGCTTGCTTGAAAGCCTGCATAGCTCCGTGTAGAAAACAACTCTCCTGGTGACAGGAGCAAGTTCCCTGATGTGTAGGACGGTAGTGGGCTAAGTGCCTCCACAGGCAGGATCCCACAGTGTTATGTTTGCTTTACTGCCTTAAGTTTGTTGGCAGCACCCTCTGCCAAGGAGCCCACCTTCACGGGAGCTGGACCTTGTGCCGTCCGTCTTGCTATTTCACCACGGGTTGCCCAAAGGATGATGTTTCAGTTCCACTGATACTCTGAGGATTTTAGCAAAGCGAGAATGGAAAAAAAAAACCCAAACCAAAACAAAAAATACTTTCATTTTCCAGAGGAAGTGAAAAAAAAATACTTGACAAACCAGAGTTTCTAAACAATCTGTTCAAGGGACATACAAGGCAGTTTGCCATGTTTCCTAGATAACTATAGTAATTGGAAGTTATGCATACAGCATTAATTCTCCATTTCCAGAGTGAACGGAAAGCATTCCTTGATAGGAGCCTTTCTGGAAAATAGCTTTGAAAAACTGTTCAGAAAGCCAGTGGCATTTCATATACAGAGATGAAGCACAATGTATGGAAGGCGTGTTGGGTTTGTTTCTTTCCTTTTTTTTCCTTCTCTTTTTCCTTTTTCTCTTTTTCTTTTTTCTTTTTCCTTTTTCTTCCTCCTTCCCACTTTGGATGCGGAATGTGCTTCACAAACTGTCACATGGAGCACAACATGTTAGGGGTTGACTTGCCATTTTAGAAATCTGCTGGCTCAGAATGCGCTGTTAAATGGCTTTTTTTGCATTTTGTTTGTTTTGTGGAGGACAGAGAGCATTTCAGTGACCCCAGGGGTCTTGTTGCTCTTTAGTGCACTTGCATTGAAAGACAGAGACTTCTCTGTATGTTTAAACAACCCCTTGGTGGTGTTGTCCTGTTCCCCGAACAGGAAGCCTCTGTCAGTAAGTTAAGGAGGGGTATCCATCCGACTGACAGCCTTAAAAGTCTGCATTTAATAACTGTGGTGAAAAAAAGCCACAAAGCAACAAGTGAGGGGGAACAGATTAGATCATAAAACTGAAGGATATTAACTGCGCGTCCATAGCGCATAGCAAACAAAGGGATTTTTCATGCAGAACATTTATTCAAGGTCTTGAATGCTGTTTAGTGCAGAAGTATTCCTGCAAAAACTGAATGCCTCCAATTGTATTATACATGCAGAAGCAAAAACTAGGTACACTGCAGAACTGGTCAGAAATAATCGCTTTTTGGTGGGTTTTTTTTTTTTTTCTCACTGAAAATTTTAAAATGACCAAACAAAGCCATTGTTTTCAGAGTTGTTCTAGACTGTACATCGAAAGAAAGGATGTCCTTGAAAACCAAAACCATTTTCTCTTTCACTGTTTTTACCAGGCCCTCTCCCTTGCACCAGCCTCCTTCAGTGACCACTAATCCTTAGTCCTGGCACTATTTATTAACTATTATTGCCCAAAAAGTAAAGAGTGAAGGAAAACCAGAATATGGTATTTTTCAGGTATTTTTCCTTTTCCTCATCATCTTACCATTAACCACTAAAATAAAACCTTTCCACAACAGTTTTGTTAAAAAGAGAAAGAGCCCGCTTCCAGCTCTCAGTGGAGCCCTCTCCAAGGATTCAACAAGTTAACTTTTAGTGGCAATAAAAGGAAAGGCAAGAGAGCAAGCAAAACGGGAACTTCACTTCACTGCAGTATTTGCTTCTTAAAGTCCAGACAGCAATAATGAACTATTCAGTGAATAACTTCCCGGTAGAGAAATGTTTTAACAATAATCAAAAAATTCCTCCTGCTGTAAATTTCCAATTTATGGACAATATCTTTCAATAACCCTGGAAACTGGTAACATCACTGAGAGGAAGTTGGGAAAAAAAAATGATAGCAGAAAGATCTACTCACGTGATCCTTCCTTAGCAAACTCGTGGGATTTTGCCTCCACTCAATTTAGACCCGCATTTACTCTTCACCAGGAACTATTATATTTTAGAGTCCGGTGAGTAGATCACGTAGAGGAAGTCTTTTCCAGAACAAACATGTGCCCATCTTTTCAAGACCTGATGACCTCAATATGTCTTTTCATTTTGTGTCCCATGGCAACGCATATACCTGCCTGCAGCTTATCTGGTGGGATAGGACTGCTACTCCGTGTTGTCTCTGGTGAAAAGGGCAACCCTACTGCAAGGGTAGGGCAACTCTGTGGGGCTGTCTCTTGTTTGCCATGGCTGGTATGTATGTTTAAATAAATTCATTGCCCTTTACTGTAGTCCTGCCCTGCATGAGCACAGATGGTAAATAAAAGATGTGAGACTGAGGAAAATCCTGTCTGGGGATCTATTTTACAGAAAGGATTTTCTTAATTTCATAAAAGAAGGCAGACAGGGGAGTTTGAAAGAGTGCGGCTTTTTTTTTTGAGTAACATTTCTGAATTGCTGGTGGTCACAGAACTACAGTAGATGATGTCTACAGTTGGACACCATGGTGGAAATACCAGGAACCAAGTACTGGTTTCTGACCTCTCCATCCGCTCCACCACACCTCTGTGCATTGCTCCCCAGGAAATGGGCTTTCCACTTGACCAGGAAGTGTCCAGAGACACTACCTCCATACTCCTCTTTAGTGAAGGCACACATTCATGGAAGCAGGACTTCTCCCTTCATTGGGTAACACTAAACCAAGCAATTCTCCAAGGGAAGCTCTCCGTTTCCATACTGTGCTCCTCAGGAGGATGAGATGGGCTGTGCAGTGAGGAGAGAGAGGAGATGGCAGGCCCACCTGAGAACTGCTACGTATTTATTCATTTCTCTGCTCCTTCTGCTCAATATGCTTGAACAAGTCATTTAACCACTTTGTTCCTTTGGATAACATTTGGAAGTTAACCTTACCTGCCAAACAGATATTCATGTTCATGGAGTATGGAGACAACGAGATGATAAGTATTACTTCTGGAGTTCAAGTATGTCATACGGACAAAATGTAAACTTTCTTGCACAGTGTCTAATCTTGCAGCTTTAGAAAGGATTTTCAGCTTCATTTGCATTACTTCACACACAAACTGCAAAGACAAATATCACAAAGAGAAACTGGTTGTGTCAAAAGAAATTGGATGGTCAAAATGAATACAAGGACATTTTCACAAGACATAACAAGTGTTGGGTTCATAGCAACCATCACACAAAACAAATAAAGACAAAACCACCCCCGCAGAACCTGGAAACAAGACTGTATAGATATTTTATGCAAGGGTCTGAGTTGTTAGAGTTGTTTCAAACTTGATGTGTTCCTGGGACTATTTCAGTGGTGTTTGTCCTGTGGTTATGGAATAGGAATTTCCTCTAAATCCAGCTGTAGAAGTGGCTATTTATACCGTATGTGTGATTCCTATGGGGCAATGGTAATACTCTCTCCTCAGGTGATGTTTATGAACATTTTATTAGTATTTTATTGGTGGTTAATGGATGTTCCAGCAAACTTTTTCTACGTGTTAATGAGCATTTGATAAATTTTTAATTCCAGTGGCTGCAAACTGATACATTGTTTCTAATAAAACCTTTCAAAAATTGCCTTTTTATCTTTCCTAAGGCTTCCAATATATTTTAACATACACCAGGGAAAGGGACTCTGAAGAAAATCCTGTGTTTTTCCAGCAGAATAGTTACTTTTCATCTTTCATAATGACCCTCTTAAGGGAGAATTGCTCCCCCTCTCCTGCAGAATTACTTGCCCTCCTATAAGAAATATTTCAGTAGCTTAAACAATACTCCTTGTTGCCATGTGAGATCCTATTTAAGGACACATGGGCCTGGCTACTATTGGTGCACCAGATGCTCCACAGGTGGCTGCACATCCCAGGGGATTTGCAGAATTTATGTTTTAAACACAGGGGATTGAAAGAAAAGGGGTGTATTTACACAGTGTAAATTGTAGTCATTCAATTTAGCTGCTTTGGCAGCTTTCTGGAGATGGTGGCATCTCTTTATAAATACTATAAGGAATATCTACCTGGAAATTCTGCTCTTGGGAACTGCCTGGCGATAGATGCCTATGAAGTCTAAAACACCTGGTAAATGTTCTGCCGTCCTAAGGAAATTATCTTTGGGAATGGGAACTTTTACTTACTTTGGAAAATATGGAGGAAAATGTACATAGTGTGTTGTGAAGGGCTGGCAAGAAGGGAAAAATGCCAAAGGATTATTTGCCAGTTAATCGAAGTAGTTTGTTGTGATATCGTACTGAGATATGAGGAGGGTAGAGCCTAGGATAGGATAGCTCTAAACCATGTCATGCCTTGAGCTAGTCCAAAATAAATTTGTGAGGCATTATAAGACCAATATGCTGCCACAGATTATCATTCCAATATGCTGCCACAAAATTCACAGGCCTTCCTTGTGAAATGTGTTTTTAAATAATGTTTTAATATACTGTGGCTTGTAAATTTGATACCACCTGAAGAATCTAGGTTTTCTCTGTGCCAAAACAGATTTATATTTTTCTCTTCGTATCGAATTTAAGTATCACTATAGAAAAATGGCAAACATTACTCTCATATGGAATCACAGCAGAAAGCTTATGCCAAAGATGGTATCAGCCTTATCTTAGCACCACTGGTGCAAATCTAAACTGATGCAAAGATCTATTGAGAATGAAGTTACATCCATGGTTTTCATCAAGATTAACTACGTCTGTTCACCATGCTACTCTTCCTCTCTCCATTTCCATGGATCTACATGTTCCAAACACAGCAGCTTCAGCCACCCAAAACAAGTACATTGTAATTTCCTTCATCTTGCAGTTTACTGCTCATTCTAGCCATGGCAAAGTCCGATTTCATGCTGTTGCACAGAATCAGGCTGATCTCTCCCCAGGAGATCTGAAAAACACCTGATTTTAAGAAGTTGATAAGACCTTAAATGCCTGCACTGGGCAGGTTGTGTGTACAGGAGGACAGCGGAGAAGCAGGATCCTGCATGTTGGCTTCCCAATGGAGAAGAAATTGTTGCTTTGCCTAGTTGTACCCTAACGTGTTTTACTCAAAGGTATATTACTTAATCCAGGAAGGAGAAAAGTCCAAAAGATTGCACACAGGGCAATCATTCCTCCCCCCAAATCTCTTTTTTCTCTTTGCTGACAGATGCCTCCGAAGAATAACTCAACTTCCAGTATTCACTAATTGTAACTCAGGAAAAACTACTGATAGGATTACTCCTCCATCCCCCAAATTTTATCTGAGCTTGAAAATGCCTGCAAGATAGCAAGTCTGCAGAAGAATCAAAACTTGACAGCATGGAATAAGAGTCAAGAAAGGCATTTGCAATACTTTCAGCTAATAGCTCCTATAATGACCACAGCTGAAAATCTCTGTCCAAGTAAATGCATTTACTTATACACTCCCTGGCTGAGACAACCTGTGTTTAAAGGATGTTGGACAAAAGAAAACAAGTCTGCACATCATATCATATACACAAACCTGAGCACACACAAGCAGCAGGTTCTTTTCCCCTTCCACTTCCCTTTCCACTTCCCATCTCCCCTTTGAAAGTAATTTTTTTTAACTTCTGAAACAAACTATTTTTAAGACTTTCTCAGAAGATTGAGGTCCTTGTGTCAAAGTGAATTTTAAAGTGCTACTGGTTTAGATAGCTCTGACCTTATCAAAGTGTTGTTTGATCCTATCCATTGTGAAATCTTTAATATCTAACAACAAAATCAGCCTTTCTCCTTCCCTTGTGCAGCCTCCACCTCTTTCCAGAGCTGTAATGTAGTTCTTTTCAAATCAGTCACTTAAATTTCCTGTGTTTTTCGAGACAAACCTGAGCTTAGGCAGATTCAATTCCACACCTAATTTCAAACCCAAATGCCTCATAAAAGAGCTGGCCTCCCAGAAAGGTAATAGACTGTATGTGTGTGTATGATGGTAGGTGAGACAGAGGCAAACAACATTGCATATGGACAGTGAAGAATTGACACAAAGATGAAATCCTTGGAGTTTCCAAGGAAGCTCCAAACCAGGGTCTGTTGAAAGGACAGCTCTGGAGTGAAATCCTGGTGTCTTTAAGGACACTAAGTTATTCTGGATGGCAGAATAAGGAAGCAGATATCCCACCCTGAGAGATTATCATGGATAGAAAAATGATTTCCGAGAGGCAGAATAGAAGAATAATTATTTTTTCTCCATCAGCAGCCACTAATTATGTACCCCTGTTTGTTACTAGTCTCTTGTGCTTAGGCCACTTGAACTGATGGGGCTCTTGGGCAGCTGGTACATTTGCAGGAGAGACTGTGGGGTCATGAAGAAGGGGTTTGACTTCTCGTGGGAAAAGCAGAGCATTTTGCTTCTTCCATCAGCCCCTTGGCCCTCATAGCATTTTCCTCCAGGAACTACGAGCAGTAGTTTCTAATACTGTTTTTGATGAATTCACATACTATACGCTACTAAAGGATGTAAGAGCTGCTTTGGCAAGATGGGTGTGGAAAAAACTAATCCATGTAGAGGACCTCTACCTGCTTTTGCTTAGGATTTCTATCATGGACTTGTGTGCCACCACAGAGGCCAAATGATTCAAGTGCATAAGCCAAGCTACAGGCAAGGATATCGAGTTGCTGGTCACTTCCAGAAAGCAAAATAATGTGATTAACAATCATGTGTCAAATGCAAAGTGTGTTGCTTATGGAGTAATGACAGAGCAAGCACTGCTGGTCACCCTGGCCCAATGGTCATGGCAGGAAGAGTATGTGAAAAAAGACTCAGATTCCAGCAGGATCAGTAACAACTAACCTCTGGCAGGCTCTTAGTTTCCCTATTCTTCAGCTGTGTGATCTACTGCTATTTCCACATTTCTGAGCATACAAAAACAATTCCTCCCAGCCTTAGTCATGTCTTCAGCTTGCTACTTTAAATCTGCTTTTCTCTGTGCGCTATAGCTGGCTACTGCTTTGTTTCATCTGGGCTCCTTCCTCTATTCCTGTTTGTTTCTGTCCTGCATCCCCTGGGAAAAGTACAATATAGTCCTGCCTAGCTCCGTATCCCTTTTCTAATGTTAATGTTTGTATTACTGGAAGAAGTCAACATTATCCCTATCTTTTTTCTCTGCAGGGAATCAGAATGCATGTTCCATGGCATATTTCAATACTGTATTTTTCATTCTGGAAATGGATGTGTTTGAGATTCAACCGGTAACCCTGTCATAGTGTAACGTGATGATTCTGATATCACTTTAAAAGCTATGAGCTCAGATAGATACATAGAACTCCAGTTCCTATTACAGTAATCCTGATTTTTATCTTAATACATTCTGTGTATTAATGGCTTAGATTGTACTTGCCAAATAACCTTTGGAATTTCTTTTAGTGAATTCTTGATTATATATTTATCCTCTCTCTCTATATATATATAATATATATGCATATGTATATGCATATATTTGGGTAGATATGTATATTTAAAGTTCCATCCCTAAAGATTCCTTTTATCGGTAGACTACATTCTGCATTTCAGAAATAGAGCCTGCTGCAGAGCATGATAAAACAGTAGTTAAGATCCAGGAAGAACCTTGTATATGAAAAAATAAATGTTCAGATTGAAACACAGGGGCAATAGGATTTTCTTGAGTGTGTAGTAGCAACAGTTTGGATCTGTAATACTTTAATACATGTGGCAGGAGTCAAATTTTGTTGTCTCGACTGACTCTGTAACTGCTGTGGTTTCTCTGTTTCTGAGCTCAGGAAAGGTCGCTGGGAAGGAGAAAGAATAAAGAAAGAAGTGTCAAGAAGATACAAAAAATAATACTATTCTGCATGATGGGTGTCTTTATTTTAATTCTAGAATTGCTGTCCCACAGGACTGGAAAATTCAAGGGATCTCCTCCCTAGCTATCCCTGCTGCCTCCAAAGAGAGGCTTCCAGGGGCATGCATGGGGGTAAATTAGGAGAGGTGAAATAGGCCCAAAAGAAAAGCTGTTTTTGGCTAGCAAGAGCAGCTAACTCCCTCAATCTCCTTTGCCATAAGGAAAGTTCAGCAAGCAAATCTGACCAGGGTGTGATGATACTGCTACCTCTCCTGAATACTCTACAGTCTATCGAAGGTGCTGCTCTGAAAGCTTGTGACAGACCTTAAATCCAAGGAGAACTATCCCCCTTCTTCCCCTCCCCTCTACCACACACAGACTATGGGAGGACAGTTGACAACACTGTCTCACCATAGTTAATTGCTGCTCTCCGTGGGGAAAGCCGAGCAAGTTTCTGTAGTTGTAAGTCAGAGTTGACACCTGCCATCTGGCTCCCCGCTCCCTTCTCATGCAATGGCACATGCCTGCGATTAATTGTTCCAAGGCCGTTTCTATTTTTCATTAGCCCCTGCTCTCGAACAGATGGTTTGAAACAAAACTATTCAATAATATATATTCAGTCAAGCGAGGGCTGTGAGAATGCCTGAAACTAGGAAAGGGAACTGTGGACTTCACTGTCATGTAGGCGTTAATATTTCTGTTCCTTTGGGTTGGAAGGTTTCTCTAAAGCTCTTTAGCTCCCTCGTGGCCTTAGTGTATGTGCCAGCCAGAAGGCCTCTGCTTGCATTAATCTGAATTCTTCCCTCCTTTCTTGAACAGGATTAGACCTGAATTAATTCCTTACTCAATAGCTCCCCTTCCTTCATTTTGACAGAACCCTTCTCAGTCTGCTTAAAGCTCTGATTCCACTTTCCATATAATCACATATATAAACAGAGGTGATGAGAAGCTTTTGCCTTTAAAAATACTGTTGATATTTTCACAGAGCAAACTACAGGAAAATATTTTCACAAGCCTCTTCTCCTTTCCAGCTACAATCCTTGCTATTTTCACCAGCTTTATTTATAAACCACAGGTGCTTTTGCTGTGATGCTCCTTCATAAAACAAAATGCAAATCAACTGAAAATGCAGGGAAAATTATGACATAGTCAAATTGAAGGTATTTCTTGATGCAATGGCAGATGGCTGATTAGGTGCCATCACTCTGGGAGTGAATTTTGGGACACCAGTAATGGCACCTGTAGTTCTGTACCCCAATTTTCAGTAAGAAATGCAAGTTTCTGACTGTAGGCACAGATGAGGCAATGGCAGGTACAATTTCCTCTCTGAACCTTCAATTCAGGACTCAGATAAAAAGATTCAAGAGAAAATTTGGCCATGATGTGTGAACACTTTGCCTGTTTAAAAAGACTGAACATCTCTACTGCAATAGAGTGCAAAATAAAGTGCAAAGATACTTGAGCTTGTGCTCCATGTACTCATTCTGGCTTGGAAAGCAGGGTACTCACATAGCCATGGCTTTGCAGCTGAGCAAAAACGCGTGTTTTCTGACATATGAGACTGGCTAAAAGCACAAGGGCCATCTAGCCCGGTTTCTCATCCTGTGCTAATCAGCAGCTGAAATTTAGGTCAGAAGTAGTAAAAAGGACAGGTAAGGAGGATCTGGTGATGCTGGTGATGTGCTGCCTTGTTTCTGGCATTTGATTCATTCTCTATGCATAGGACTGCACTGCCACACTGTCTTGCATTCCATGAAGATGCTTATTGTTACTTATTTCAGTTATTGCTTACTTTTCCCTTCTTTGTCTTCCAAATTCTGCTTGCACTGTGTTCAGTACAAGAGGGACATGTTTCTCACCAGGATCTGATGAAAAATTGCCTTTTGTAGAAGCTTACATTCTATTTCTTTAGCTAGGTGTGCCATTGCTTTTTTCTCCTCTATTGCTAGTCCAGCTGGGATCCAGGAATACACATTGGGTTCTTTTCAGCACAGAAGAGAGAAATTAATTTTCTGCTACAGGAATCAAAATTATTGGTGCAGAAAAGTCATTTAAATACTGTCCCCTTTTCCATTGTGCAGAAGGAGTGGTCGGTGCAAACACAAATGTTATCAGTTTTGTTCTTTCTATTAAAGATTCATGCCTTTAGATTGCAGCTGGGTGAAGCACAAGGTTTTCCAGAAGGTGGAAAGGGTAAGAGGAGGGGAAGTGCCCCGGGCTGCTAGGATTTGAGAGCAGTGTTGGCTGCTCTCTTTGCTGTGTAAATTCAGAAAGGTAGACTTATACTTGCCTCCTACTGCAAGCCCAAAAGGCAAGGCAGAACCCATGTTAGGACCAGCAAATACACATCTCTGCTTCCTGGAAGAAGGAGCTACAAATGAAGTAAGACAGTTATCTACAGTTAACATAAACACATGGAGTGCATCAGCACTCTACAGAATTTACATGGTCAGGGTACTCTGAGGAAGCCTTTGTCCTTCTTTCTGATATGTTCAGGTTTAGGCTTGAAGGTCTAGATGTAGCCTCCAGCTTATCAGTTTACTAAACTGCTAGTTATTGGGCGTTATGTAGGTGCATCTTGAGAAGGACTGACAAAGGAGTTGTAAGATATATTTTAAAGGCCCATTCCGAAAATTCAGGGGAAAAAATACATGCTTTGCCCTCTTTTTGGACTACTGGATCTCTGAAATTCTTGTGAGGCACTGCCTAATGCCTCTTCTGCTCAAAGGCAGTGGACTCCAGTTTGCGGAGTTCTGTTCTCAAGAAAGTGACTAAGCTGAACTAGATGACACCACTTTTTGATGTGCTCCAAGTGGCATTAAAACCTTCGAAAACAGCCACCCAAATGAGCAAGTGCCCACTCCTGCTTTGATCTGTTTTCACCATGGCTTCCTTGTCTGTATCCACAACGATATTTGCACTTCCTTGGAGCCTTATGGTCTCTATGACAACAATGCAAGTACTCTGTGACACGGGGATGCCTCCTGCTGATGTGCCTAACCCACCTAGGGGGTGACGAACTTGCCTTCTAATGAGCACGTTTCTTCCTTCAGGAGGGATGAAGATGTTGGTGATGGGTGAGCTGTACTTGTGCACTTGAGATACGCCTCATTATAACACTCTGAGGGATGGATGAGTCACCTCAAAAAGACACACGGGAAGTGATTCATGCTGCTTTAGAAGCAACTTCTGCTCAACTCCCTGTGCTTTCTCAGAAAACTGGTGTCTTCCCCATCTTGTGGAAGTGTGAAAGTACAGGTGCATGCTGACAGCATAGCTCCTTCATGAGACATAACATCAGGTGATCGTTCATGCTGTTTGAAGGCTCTCCATCTTCTCGTGTTAGCAGGAGGCATATGGTACTTCTAGGGAAGGCTGTCATATGAAAAACAGGCTCAGTAACTTTTCCATGCCTCTGGCACCAGCAAAATCCCAGCTGAAACCCAGTGTGAGTATTGGGCTCTTCAAGAAAAGCAGAGTTCTTTTGGAATGAGTACGGAAGAGATGAAAGAGGGATGAGAAAGAGAGGATGATGGCTGGTCTGGAAAAAAACAATCTAATAGGCTGAAAAGAAATGGAGATGATAAAATCGAAACCCTGAAGAGAAGTCAGTCATGATAATTGTCTTCAAATATCTAAAAGACTAATGCAAAGAGGACAAGAGTAGACTGTTCTTCGTTCAGTAGGTATGGAACTGGGATTTGCAGGCAGCAATTGCAGTAGGAAAAGTTTTCCTTGAATATTAACAGAAACTTTAATTTTAGGAACACTAACACACAGAAATATGCTGTGGAGTGTTGGAGGAGACCGCAGAAGGCTTTTAAGTTGATATTAGACATACATCTGTTGTAAGGGAAGGAACTATAGAGACGCATTCGTGCAGGGAGTTCTTCATGTTTCAACCTTATTTTTCTGGATTCTTTTGTCTAGTTGTTGATGCAGTCAATACAGTGATTATACTCATCCCTAGGGCCTCCTCTCAGGGACTTCATGTCCAGCTGGACACCAGTGACAAAGTGGCATAGCCCAGAGGTCAGTATTGGTTTGAGACTTGCTCAACTTACACATCAATGACTTGGATGAAGGGTCCGAATGCACCCTCAGTAAGTTTGCTGGTGACACAAAACTGGGAAGAGTGACTGATATAGTAGAGAGCTGTGCAGCCAGCAATAGGGACCTGGATAGGCTGGAAAAATGGACAAACAGAGGCTGAGGAGCCACTATATGGGCTGAAAGCCAGCACACCTAAAAGGTGCTGAGGGTACGACCAAGGAGAGAGCTGGTCGCTCCCAGAATGAAACTGCAATGTGTAGGGTTGTTGGATCTATGAAGGACCTTGTATTTTTCCCTCCTCTGCTTTGCATTATTTAAAGGATTGACTGGATTCAGCATTATTTTGCTAGCGCTTTGCAAGGTGCCTTTTATCTGACTTTGTCTTTGCTGGGGAAAAAAGGTAGTCTGAGGTCCTTGAGTCATTTGATCTGTATAGCGGTGCCTCTCACTACAACCTATGAAACTGGGGCCCGTAACCCTTTTTTTTAGGTGTAAAAAGTATTTAATATCTCTTTTTTGACTTGTACTGCTAAGAGTCTTCCTGTCTGAAATGCCTTACACTAATGCTTTCAGTATAAATTATATATAACAACAGAAAATAGAAAATGGTAGTTCACAGTGTCCCAACAGAGAACTTAATCTATAACACCAGCTTGATAGTAAATGAAATTAGTTTGTCAGATATGTTAAGTTCAGTTCAAAAGCCCATTGTGGCCAGCTGAAAGATTTCCATTGATTTCTATGCACTTTGGATCACACCCTTTAAACTGTAGCACAGTCATCTAAACACATGGGACTCATTTGGGCATTTGTCTAGTGTAAGTAAAAGAAAGCAAACTGCATGATTTTGCTGTAAACTGGACATAAAAGGATAAAATTGTTTGTAGCTGGTCTTGAAAGAACTGGCCTGCTCAAGATTTTATATATAAAATACATCCCCATACCTGTGGAAAGAAGTCACTGACCTGAGAATTGCTAATGATAAACAACCTCCTTGGAAATTTTATGAAGACTGAGGCCCACTGCATGGTAAAGAGCCTCCTCCAAATGATTTTGAAGGGTCTAAGTAGACAAAATGAGCAGTAAAATGAGACATATTTATGTTTAACAAGCTCTTGTTAAATATGTTTTAGTTCTCTCTATTGAAGAAGTAATCTACTTCAAATGTTGTGCTCTCTTCTCCCTGCCCACCAATACACACACACGTGTGTTTTTCATATTGATGATCTCCAAAGTAAAATCCGTAATGAAAATGGCACAGATTCCTCAGAACTGCAGAGGAGACACTTTTCTAGGCCTGGATGCGCAGGGTATCTAGATACACAGAAAGTCTTAAGGGCAATGGAGATCCACATTTAACCACACATAAAGCAAAAGGAAGAGGAATCACCACTCTATGCTATAAGTGGCGAAATACTTAAGCACATGCTATGTATAAATCCCACCCATAACTTTAGAGGGAGGAAAATAAGGGAAACTGAAATCAGATACATCCACACAATCCCAACCAATTCTCATTGAAATGAGCAAGCTGTAAAACTGGATTGTGATACAGACAGAACTTCATCGGGTCTGAAGAAGCCAATTTTAAGATTTTTGTCATTGGCAGTAATATAATGAGGGGCAAGGACTACCTCTGAATTGAGAGATGTTGGTTCCCACTGAAACTAGCAGCACCTGGATATATATATTGCTGAGCATGGAAGAGGGCACTCAGTAAAATCAGTAATAAAAATTCAATTTTTGTGGAGATCAAACCTACTCACAAATCCAAGTGGAACTTGTGGAAGAAGCAGCCAAAAAGCTTGGGAAATATTTTAATGAAAATCTGAAATGTTTTGGTCCATTCAAAATGAAAAATTGCATTTCACAATGTTTTAAATCTTTTGAAACGAACTTTTTCAAAACTTACACTTTTAAAACATTATCCTTCATTAAAAACTGACCTTAGTATGAAACAAACAAAAAGTCCCGGTGAATTAAATGACCTATAAGTATAAAAATAGAGGGATTAGGGAGGTAAATGAGGCATGCTATCCAAAAGAGGGTTTTTTTTCAGTTTTGCCAATAAATGCCCTATTTTTTTGTTTTGTTTTTGTGAACTGAATTAAGTGAATTAAACGCAGTTTCTGGTTAACCACTGACTGACCTGTACTATCCAGCTACACCAATAATTTCTTTCAGGAAGATCTCCTAAGGCTGCCAACAGTTTCCCTCATGCCCTTTTTCCCTACCATATCAGATATTATCAAGTAAAAAAGCCTCGCAAAGAAAATACTGGGCCTAATGCAAAATCCTTTGAAGTCTGTGGGACTCTTTTCATTGACTTCAAAGGGCTTTAGATCAGGCCCTATTACAACAGTTTAAATAATGCAGTATGCGCACAGTAAATTGGGGCTTGGCACATGGATGTTACAAAATCTTAAGTGTTGAGTGGCTCTACATAAGACTGGCCGTAATAACAATGGTCTGGAAGAACAAAACCTTGCATTTAATTAATTTGAATAAAGTTGTTAACCCTCAAGTTAATAATCTTGATTGGGCTGTTAACTTTGATAGTAGGTGTTTAGTAGGCAATTTATTTTCTAGTAACCTTTAGTTTCCATATGGCTGCTAATATTCTTGGAGAAAAGTAAGTTTAAAAAGAATAGAGAAATTTCGGCCAGATTTTTACATGCTTATCTTATTAACTCTACTTGCAATTCATTTCAAATCTTCTCTCTCAGATCAATCATTAGTTTCAGAGGACATTCATAGAAGGAGCTGATCCTCAACGTGACTGATATGAACAGAAATGTCACAGCATTTTGACGTATAATGTTACATAGATCTTTTTTTATACAGACTCCCAAATGTCTGTGTTTAGTTTTCAACCATTATACTTTATTTTTCTCTTCTGTGCTTTTCATATTTTTCAATATTACGCTTTTTTTAGCTTTGTTTTCATTATTATATTTCAGAAAGTGCTCTGCTATTTTCTCTTGTATCAAGTCAACACAAATTCCATGAACTCATAAAGAAGCTGTGATTAAATAATAACTGAGAGTCTCATGCAGTATTCATCAGTTCTCTGTATGTGAGGGCTAGACTACGGCACTCCCACAGATGAGAACTGGGAGACACAGAAGGGAAGTAACCTGCCCACCACCACCAAATGTACTAAGCACAGAGAAAGAAGAAACGCAGTTTCCTGGCATCTAAACTGCCCCCTGATTCAGGAAAGCATTTGAACCTGTGCTGTCTTTTGCATGCACTTCCATTGCCCTGAATCAGTGTTTAGCACTGGATTAAGTTCTCTGATAAACACAGAGTAGCGTTAAGCTCACTTACTGAATCAGTTTTCTATAGTGAGCTACTGCCTCGGTAAGTCCTTCTCAAGTTTTATATTTGGAAATTCTTTTTTATTTATTTTTTCTTTTCTCAGCCTTCTTACTTTTACCTACCAGAGTTGAAATGATTACACAGATAAGCCTGTCTAGTTGACTCGCACGTGATTCAAGAGTTTGGTGAAGAAAGCTTGACCTTTATTCTAAGTTACGTGGGGAGATTCTTTCAGCTTAGATTGTAATAAAATTTTCAGCCCCTTGTGACTCTTTTTATTACTGTTCATGATCTTTTGGGAGTCAAGGCCATGTGCTCCACAAACCCTTCTGCACTCTATATGCCTCACTGGAAATCACACAGTTTGACTCTCCCCCGACAGAATTTTTGATCACTATCCTTCACTGTATCCTGCCTTGGTTGGATGGATATTGATTTCCCCCAAGTCTACCCATTTTCCAGTGGGAGCTTGCCCTCACACGCAAGCGAGTTCAATATATTTCCATGGCCACTGGCCTGAGTCAGCTGGTGAAAACCACCAGCCGGAATCATCAGCAATATTACTCAAGCCAATTCTCTCTTGCCAGACAGAGGACACAAAGGGCTTTCATGGCAGAAATAAATACAAATAATTCACTTTCAGATCATAAATTAGTTAAAGAAACACAGGTCTTTCCTGAAGGAAATATTTCCTGTTTTCCTTCTCCAGCGCAGAAATAGACTGAAATATTTTCCTTCTGCATTTTATACCTATTCTGTTCAAATTCTGTAATAATTCTCTTTTGCAGTCTTTGTTTCTAGCTGCAGACCATTAGCTTTCTAATAGAGATGGTGTAAGTCAAAGTAGCTCTTTTCAGTGACCAAAGAAATACATGCTTTATTTCACAATTGATTTTCTTAATGCTGCTTTATCAAATTAGTAAGTGGGCGTAACTAACTTCACATTTATCAGCTGGTAATTTAAGTTCAACTGCATATTATCACCTGAAATGCCAGTCAGAAGCATATTCCATAACTGTTTGATGGAAAAATCTGGGCAAACACAGAAATAATTCAGAGCCCCACCACACACACAGATTTTAATTCGCCTTGAATTTGACCACAAGATAGTTGATGAATCTTTTTGCCCAAAGATACATATTTTGTTTTAAGATATAGCTAAGATAATCTAACTTGTAGAATCCCATTCTAAGAACTTATCTCATCCTTTCTATTACTCTCCCAAGGAAAAAAGGACAAATGTACAAAGCACCCCCTAAATGAGGCCTTGAGAAATGAAAGACCTTCAGTTTGTGCCATGACTTATTTCCCAAGTACTTTCCAGCATATTTCCCTTCTGCAGTGCATTCAGAGTTTACATGAAGCAATGGAAAATGTCTTCCTCACCTTCCAGTTTTCCCACTGTAAATAACTGACGATTTCAGCCAGTTCTGATTGTAAAAGAAAGAATGTTTCTTGGCTTGTGTAAATGTCTCTTCTTTCTTTTTAGCTCTTCCTCATTTCCTGGTCTTGTTATTTTCTTTTTGCTGAACAACTGCCTGCCCTTCCTCCTCTCCTCATTTTCTTTTTTTTCTTTTTTTTTTTTTTTTTAAATGATTTTATTACTCTTTCCTTCTTTCCTTCTACTTCATCTCCTCTAACTTCCAATCTCATTTCAGTAATGGCTACTATGCTGCTTTCACTCTGTGCCCATGTATCACAATGAAACCAATTCATCATGTTTCTTGATTGAAGACTGCTCCATTCCTACAAAAACTTTGGCTTGAAAGTGATACCATGCTATCAACTTTAGTTGTCAGCTCCTGGCACTGTGACAAGTGGCAGCACATTGGCCTCGTTCCGATTTTCTGTCTAAAGGGAGCAATCTTTATTAAAAATACTATGCTTAGATATCAGAAATTCTCTCTGTAATAGTTTTTGTGGGATAGTTAAGTACAAATTTATCAACATCAAATGCTCAGAAAAAAATGAACTCCTCCAAATTGTAAGAAATTGGTAAAATGTTGTGAGATTATACAGAGGACTTCTATGCTTCCAGTAAGCGTTTTGGACTGTAGTCCCTAGGGTCCAGATTCTCTCTCTAATCAGATTTCCAAAGGGTTTTTTGGAGGAGAGAGGGTGGGTGTTTTGTATTCCTATCCTGTTGTCACAACACAAATCCAACTCTACTGGTAAATCAAAAGATATGTAGCTAATCTCAGAGCAGGAGAACAAGGCTAAACATCTTGATAAAATGGGGAGTTATCATGAATGTGAATTGTCTCCTAGAATCAATTCTGAAACCGAGAGAGAGGTAAATAATAGATAAATAACAAAACAAAACCCTCCAAAGCGGCATGTTAAATGATTCCACACTATTTGTCAGCAGTGCATAACAGCATTAACCTTTATGTCAACACAGATCTACTTCATGTAGCTGTTTAATCACATTTCTGTCGCAATGAAAACCTTATCCTTCTCCTGCGCGCCACATGTCACTACGAGCATCTTCACAGTTCACCCACTCCTCCCAAACTTCACAGAAGCACCAAGACCCCCTTATTCCTTCAAGCTGAAATCAGTGAAGTGATGAGCAAGAAACCATTACCATTAATGTCTCTTGGGAAATCTTCTGATCTCTGATGTGCCCTTCTTTGTCCCTGGTGGTTTCCCAGAGGCACCTTTTGACTGTTTCTTTGCCTGTGGGTCTTCTGCTTTGACCTTACCTACTCCACTTTGAAAGAGGGAATGATGTCTGCGAGTACCGGCACAGACACTATTTTCAACTCCCATTATTCCATTCTCCCTAACGCCAGAGCTTAACTTGCTTTTTGGGGATATTCAACATGGATATGTCAGTAAAGGGTCATAATCAAAAGTTCTGAGAATAGGGTTATAACCCAGTTCCCACTGATGTCACAGGACAATCTTCTAAGGCATCATTTGATGTTACATATCTGGTTACCCTATTGACAACTGGAAGTTGCGCAGAATAATATTAAAATTAGATGATAATGACACCCACCTACTCCATTTTCCCTCGTATTACATTAACAGCAGATTACCTCTTAGTGTTCTTGCACCAAGTTGAGCTAGATCTGGGGGGAAAAAAAAAAAGAAAAAGAAAAAAAAATATTAATAGTATTTTGCTAACCTTGCAAAACTTGACACAGGCCAGACTTTGCAAAATGTTTGAGGTAAAATCCAAACTCAGTCGATAACCCCACACAAGGTTATTTCTTCCTCTCTCATTCCCAGGGAAGAAAACAGTCCTCCAAGAACAAAGTGGTTCAGGCAACATCATCATAAACTTACACTGTATAGGAAATCAGTGAATTGACACATGTTTAGGAGGTCTTGTAACACAGGAATCTCCTTGCTATGGTATTCTTTGCAAGAGGAGTAAGTCAAATTCCTGAGTAAAACAGCTGAGCTGGAACCTGGTCAGGACTGCTGCTGAAAGCTTTGTTTGAGGAAGGTGCTCTTTGAACTCTCCAAAATAGTGCTATGTGCAAACAGAGTGCAAATAGAGAAATGTATACAGGGAAATAAACACATGGAAAACGTTTGGAAGAACAGCTGTACTAGTTCACCTCGCAGGGCCCCCTTTTCTATCTCTAACAACATCCGGGGAAGAGCAACAGCAGGGCAAAACACATGATACTTCCCTGGTCTTGGCTCACTGTCAGGACAGGGCATTTCCAGGTGAAGGCTGTCTGTTGGCAAACCCTGGCAGACCTTCTTTTCCAAGTCTTTTGCCCTTTTGAATCCATGCAAAGCTCTCGCATGCAGAAGCAGCTTTGGAAAGGAGTTACATAGGTGTTTCTACTATATGCAGCATGAAGAATTAGCTCTTTTAATTTGTGTCACAGCTGTTCTTTGCTGGCCTCATTTGGAGACCCTGGATTCTTGTATTGGAAGAGAGCGAATAGTCTATCTTTTTCCATCCACTCCATGTCATTCATGGTTTTGTAACCTCTGATGTATCCATGCTCATTTGTTTCATGCCCAGCACAGAGAAATTAGCCTGCTCAGCCTTTCTTTATTTGAGATCCTTAGTTTCAATAACCCTTGTTGCCTTTCTTGAACTCTTTTCCATTTCTAGTAGATCCTGAGATAAGAGACTAGGGTTGCATAATTCAAGCCGTGGTAAAACCACACCTATAGGTAGAGACCTATATAGGTAAAGGTGCCACAATGATGTTTGCTGTTTTATTGCTTTTCTGAATTTTTCTAACAACTGATTTGCTTTTTTTGACTGCTCCTCAGCAATAGACTGATGTTTTCATGGAACTGTATATCTGCCACAAGCCGAGTATCTTTTTTTCTATCATCTGGTGAGTCAGTCCAGAGTCTGAAACATTGTTTGTGAGGATAAGATTATTTCACTTTATATCCCTCTGCATCAAATTTCATTTTCTGTTCTATTGCTCTCACTGTACTGCACTGGTCTATAGAGCAGCTGGTTTATGCTGGTTTAGGTTGGATTTACACACAATTCTTTTTTTTTTTTCTTTTTTTTTTTTTGTTTTAAGAGTCAATTTTAGAGTAATTTGGACTGAAATTGAATAACAGTTAGAAGAAAAATTACCAATCAGCTGAGGATCTCAAAGGTTTTTTGGTCTTAATTCTAGTTCAGCTACAAACAGAAATGTGTTTAATGGATTACAAACACATTCTGAACATGTATGGTTTATTGTTATGTTCTTCTTGTAGTCATTTCTAAAATACCATAAGTATAGACATGATATAGGGTCTGAATGGAAATAATGCATAAATAATATGTTCTCCTTTTTCATGCAATTAGTTAATTACCAAGCCTGCATGTATGCAGACTCATACAGTCCTAAGTATATGAAAGGGCTTAACCACAAAAGGGAAATAAATTTTAGCTGGGAAATGGAGGGATGAACTGAATATCAGAAGTGGGGAAAATATAATTTTAATGCAATTACCATAGAGAACTCCTTACAGTATCTGCTAAGTGGACATGTAGCTTGTATTTGGAAATACTTTCCTGGGTGACATTAACAAAAAAAAGCTAAGACTGGGGGGATTTTCAAAACCAAAACAAGACAATGCAGGAGGAGACATATTTGAGAAAAGAAATGAAAGTATTCTTTGATGGAGTTTTGTTTAGTAAACACCGGATCATCAAGGAGAGAGAATACTGTCTCAAAACTTAACTAATTCTGAAAATGAGCACACCTTTCAACCGAAAACATTCCCAAACCTTCATCCCAATCCTTGTGACCGAGGAAACAACATTTTTAAGCCTGGCATTTTGTCTGCTGTCTCCTAGATAGATGGATGTTACAATTAAACATCAACCTTGGGAGAAGTCTCAGAGATCTGTACTGAAGTAATGAAAATATGAGATTATCAATACACCAGCATATTTTAGATGGTCATCAGACGGGCCTGGTGGGAAGGCTCACAGCACTACAAACCCATCTGTCACTACAGAACTACATAACCCCCTCTCAGAGTATTTCTTTCCCATTTTCATGGTTTGAGCCTGTTTGGCATAGCCAGGCAGTCTACAGCTGGTTTCCAGTTCAGTCGCTCAGGTTCTTTCCTGAGATTTCCAAAGCAACTGATGACCCTGAGAAAGCCAGTGGACATCACTGGCCTGATACCAGCTTTCAGTGAGAGCTGACCCTGGATTAACTCCATACCAGTATCCTCACAGCACAGGATTTTATATTTTATTTTCCTCTCTCCAATTATCTTTCCAACCAGCCCTTCTCCCAAGTGTAAATTCTTGCCAGGTCATTGATATTGTTCTGCAGACAGAAGTACAGAAAAGAAATTGTATTTTGTTGGTAATTGGTTGCTACAAGAATTTACACTGATCTGTGTGTCATAATCATTCTAATTTACACCTCCTACCAGCCCCTGATTGTTTGTAAAATCTCCAGTCATTTTATTCACCTACTTTAAATAACTTTAATTTCAGCCTGTTAGACACAAAAGGTGTCATGTCAGTAATAGAGGTTCCATATTTTTAATGAAAATGCTTTTTGACATCATGACAATGTGATTTTGGATAAGTAACAGGCATATAAAGATCAGAAATGTCTGTGCAGGGTCAGATACATACAGGCATATATACATAGTGAATTCAATAAGATAATTTATGTGCTCACTGTCTTGAAGATGAAACAGCTTTAGACTTGGATTTCTCCCTGGATTGAAAGATGCAGCCACAATTTGTTGCCATGAAGAAAGTCATTATATGCTGGAAAAAATTTAGAGAACTAAAAAACAAAAACTAAAATACTGGATATAGAAGTGCAGTTTGTTTCCTCTCATTATTATCAAATAGTAATACGGCTTTCAAGGCAAACTGCTAATACCAGCAAAATTGCAGTCAGAATCAAGTACAATTGCTAAGAGGAGTTAATTCCTTATTACAGCTCTCTTCTTTCTCCTTTTCTTCTTTTCTCTCTCTCTCCCTTTTTTTTTTTCTTTTCCCTGGCCAAACACAGTGTGTCTTTGTCAATGGTAGGAATGAACCATTTTTTCTTGACTTTGACAGTACAGTGAACAAGACACAAGAGCAGAAATTCTCCTTTCCTCTAAAGCAGGCCATTCCCCACAAGAAAACATCAATTTATCAGTATTTAGACATCCTGGACTAAAGACCAGCAAGATAATGTAAATTTTATAAGGTCTAGATTGAACTGCATGCCTTACCATTGATGGTTGCTGGGGAAAATACTGATATTCTTTCACCCTACATTAACATTTCCATTGCCCTTACAGGGCAGACAAGAAGCCTGTGACCATCTCTGGAAGGCTATTATCGCACAGACTTTGAGATCATATACACACACAGAGCTGTCATAAGCTATGGCATTTGCCATATTTGAAATTACTCATGCTCATTTTCCTGCTTATGACTTGGAACATGATCCTCGAGACTCTGTTGAAAGGAAGAAATAACACCAAGTAACACCAAGGGGCTATTTTAGGTCTGCTAGCTTTATTACCTCTCTGTATTGTCCAACCTCCTAGTTCAGAACGGCCTGTACAGGGGAATGGGTATTTGAAAGCAGAGTTCAGAGAGTTCTCAAGAGGTAAAGAGGAGAGAAAGGTAGAAATGTTAAGCCTAAAGCAATTTATGTTGTTGAGTTGGCTTTGCTTTCAATCACTGCAGGTTTACATCTGGATAGTTCTGTCGGTGAAGGGAATGAATGGATCCCATGGAACATTTTGAGTCCTAGTGGAGAGGCATACCTTTTCTGTTTTGATGGGATGATGATGTCAAGGCAATCAAGAGGCTGTGGTTTGAGACTGAAGGCCCTGGGCTGGTCTCTACTTCAAACTATCCAACGACACTGATTAGTTGGGACTGAAGCTCCCTTTCTCCCTCTGTAAAAATGATATCTTAATTTCAAGTGCTTAAAATGTCCTAGTGCTCTCAGATGAGAAACACTATTGCGTCCTTTGTAATAGCGACTGTAAATTCAACATTCCTAGTGCTTATCTTTATGTATTTCTAAGCAGAAAAAGAGAGAGAGAAAAAAAAAAAACATTTTCCTGTGCTGACCTGGTCAGCAGGAGCTCACTCATCACCTCTGAGAAAGACCTCCCCTTATCCCACACCAGCATGGAAAGGCTTTGCAGAGTCTTCCTCAGCCTCTTCCTGAGGCAGATCTCATCACATACTCGTGAGGAAGAAGAAATATAGTTACCTTAGGGGTCCTACATGACGTCGCTGTTGATCTGACCAGCCAGACAATGTTGAAGAGTTCTTCTGGTCAAACCCCAGGAACACCCCAGAGATACCCTGAGCTACTGAGGCAGATGAATCAGGTCTCAAGGAAGAAACTTCCCTGTGTCCAGCCTTCCCAGGCAGATTAAGTAGAACAGACTTGTTTTTAAGGCCATTATGCAGAATGGTAATACCTGAACACAAATGGAGAAATGCTGAAAAATTACTTCTAAAATAATTCTCTAGTCTCACAGCTCATTATAATACTCCAGAAAAACAAGGACTGGGTTTATATATGTTATTAGCTTTCTGTCATGTTGGTGCAATGTGATTACCTGAAATGTGATAGTCTCTCAAATACAGAGCACTGACACTTAATAAAACAATTAAGTTGTGACTCTTGTGAATATAGTTGTGCTGGTAATTGCTGACATATCTACTCAAATTTGCCTAATTATACAGTGACTTACCAGAAATTCTTTACTAATGTGATTAAATTGTCTGTGCTCTTTTTCATAAGGTGAGCTTTCTAACCTGGGGAAATCTACTTGTAGAAAATTATTTTGCTGCTCCTCTCATCTCAGGCTCAGCCTCATCTCAGGCTACTTCTTCCCAACATGAATGATACTATCAAGTGGAATCTGCTGGGCACAATGTACCCACTTTTGATCTTTTTAAAATAAGTTCCTCTACTATTTACTTAGCAGGAACTACAGGTCCTTCTCTAATCATTAAATAGGCCTTGATTCAAGTCTGGAGTTAACCTAGCAGTTATCCCCGTTCTGTGTTATGCCTTTCCCAAGGGAGCTGGACAGCAAGACTGTTTAGCTTAAGAAGTGGAAATTTATACACTCTGACCTGATGCCATGGTCAATGACCTGGTGCCATGGTCAATGTTAAGATAGGACCCAAATGGCAGATGTCAGATAAGTGGGTTTTTTTTGTTTGTTTGTTTTCTTTTTTTTTCTTTTTGCTATTTTTAAAAATTTGTTTTCAAAGCGGCACTGCTTTCTAGATGAGTTTCTAAAGCACAGAGGAATTTGCTCTGCTAGATGACGCTCAAGGTGTGTTGGATTTATTCTCTTGGCTAATTCACAGAAGCTGAAAGCCTGTTACAGATAATCCAGCCTGCAAATGCTAGCTCTTTGGTTTAAGCTGCAGAGATCTGATGGAGATGCGCACCTTTAAACCTCTGCACAAAAGAAGTACATGGTCAGAAAGTGCCCGTGGGCTTCGCTGAATAGGGGTGATTTGCTGAACCCGAGCCGCAGTGGTTTGAACACTGCAGACCCTGAAGTAGTTCTTTTGATTGCCCAAGAAAGGGCAATTATCACCCTCTCAATGAGAACCACATTTTATGCCTGGGGAAGTGTCGAAGCAGCAACCTTGACCATAAGTCTCAAGACAGATGAGGATGAGACACCTTACTTGGAGAAGTGTGAAAGGAAAGTAGAGCAGGTATTGGCATCTCTATCTACTTATCTATAAGCAGCTCACAGACATAATCTCATAGTGTCCCAGGGGCCAGGTAATACCCTTGGTTAGGCACAAATTCAAGTATGAAAACCTTTCTGCGTCTCTGCGTTGCAAGTAAAACAATGGGAAATGTAAACCAGCATTATGCTGACACAAAATCACCTTGGGGGTACCATGAGACTAAATTAACAGAATAGCATTTGGTTCTTCTCTTATTAGGTAGATGCAGCTTTCCAAAAGCAAGACTGACCTAAAAAAAAATGCTAGCTCCATTTAGCACATTTTGGAGGAGTGTAATTCTCATCCCAAAATGCCTTTGTCCTAGTGTTTTCTCTGACAGCCATCCTTAGCATAAACGTGTTGCATAGGAAAAAAAAAAAACTGCT
>NW_010585308.1:909356-926768 GCF_000705375.1 Tinamus guttatus
TTCAAACCTGTATACAGCACACCTGGTCCACACCGTTATCCCGATCCCCAGCTGCAGAGCACCAAGGTGCCTGAAGCCAGAAGAGTCAGGAGAGCTGCAAACAAACAGGAAGAAGGACAAACCATAACTCAGGGACTAACGCTTCTCTCCTCCCCTCCTCCTGCCACGTTTTATCCATTACCTCCAGCCTCTGCTTTCTCCCAGTCCCTTTTCCATGGGAGATGCTTGGGGCTGTGTGCCTGACCGCTCTGCTCTCCTGCTGAGGCAGCAGATCACAAGAGCTTACGCTGCAGTTTCCCTCCTCCGTGTGCTCTTTCTGTCCCTCGTTCTGCCTCTCTGAATGTCTTTGGAAAACTTCCACCAACATTACAGATTAACCTTTTTTTCCTTTTTGGTAGCGGAGAGATCTGCAGCGTCGGGTGAACGCTCTGCTCCTGTCATGGCCTGACCATCCCTTGGCTTCCGAGGCTGGCAATTAGCAGAGTTTAGGATATCCTGGGCAATTAGAGGCCAAAACTGCTTGTCAAATCTGACAGATGGCGGTGGATTATGTAGCTTGGCTGTGTAAGAGTTAAATAAATATTTCCCATTCAGAAATGCATTGGCTAAACTAGATGGACAGTCCTAAGGCTGCATGTAAAAACATATATTTTCATCATGACACTTCCACAGGACTTCCCCAGAAGTAAGGAGAAAGGTAAAAAGAAAGACCTTTTTTATTCCCCCTTTTTATTGGAGCTTATCCTGACTGGGTTCATTAGGCTAGGAATGTAAACTACATAAATGAAGTATAAATACTTGGTCCTCTTCTCAGTAAACATTCCCTGGGCAACTGCATGGCTATCACGGACAAGGAGGGAAAGGTCAGAAGCAGAACTGTATTTAATATATAGCTCAGGAAATTCAGCCCCTTTTACAGGCTCTGAACCACCACTGTACAGCACACACTGAGAAGCGGCTACAGAGAATTATTGTATCATCCAAATTTCCTGTCATGCTGAAATCAAGGTCTCATGGAGCCTTGAATTAATGTGTTTGATGTCTATATTGTTTCACTTAAATAGATAAGAGACCAAGAGCTTTGGACAGTATACACATTTATAGGAAGTAGGACAACTCTTTCCTTTGGTTTACATTAAAAAGAAACAGGGCTTTTTGGTTTCCTTTCAAGAGGGATATAACATTTCAGGAAATTTAGTCATAAAAGAGCAAAATGAACTCACAGAAGAGCTATGGCTGGAATTTGTAAAGTACAAAGGAAGAGGCAATTAGCTACCCAAATCCTATTGAAAGTCAATAGCCTTAAGCCACTTTGAAAATCCCAGCACATAAAACTCTGTGAAAGCAAACTCTGCAGTAAAGGGGGCTGAAGCAGGGGAGCCAAGGCAGGAACAAAGGGCAGAAGATACCTATGAGGCAGGAGGAGGCGCAGGGGTACGGAGCACACGCTGGAGACACCAGGGCGGTGGAAACGGCGCGGCCATCACATCGTTCTTCCTCATCTCGTAATCCCGGCATTGCCCCCGTCACACATGAACCCACCCCTCTTTCCTTCGTTCCTCCACGTTGTCTGTTCCGATCACCCCACACTTCTCCCCACCACAGGGATGCTCCAACACCTAAGTTGTCCCTTTCTGCTGAAAGCTGAGGAACCCCCTGCAAGAGATGGCAGCTGATGAGGGTTTTGAAGACCACAGGCTTCAGACAGGGGAGCCTAATTCCTTCATCATTCCCACCTGAGACATGCAAAACTTAATATTATTAGTAGAGCCGGGTGCATAGGCTTTATTGCTAAATGATGTGCAATCTCCTGCTAATTAAATAAGCAAACATTGCCCACAATCTCCTGCCAATGCGTTGTATTATCTCAGTAGGTGTAGCATGTTGCTTGCATGTAGGCCCTCTTGAAATGTGAGCTGCTGCTTCAGCACTATGAAAGTCTTTTTCCTGAATTTTAATTTCACTAATAAGTGTTACTGAATTGGCAGAAAGTTACAAGTAATTGCATTTTGGTGTGATTTGTCTGCTGTTCCCTTACAACTAGGACACAACCATTTCCCCAAAGGGTGTCCCTCCACCAAAAACAGATAGCAGTCCAGTCATAAATCAATCCAGGAATTGTGTGGATTAAGGTAGGGATGCAAAGTCAAATCGTGCTATAAAAACAAATGTTTTTTTCAGACGTTCAGGTAGTCCTGAGTTGTGCATTCCCCTGCTGCTTGTGGGGGCACCATTTTTAGCACAGAGTCTGGTCTGCAGGGTGAACCAAAATACCTTTGCACCGTGCAGGAGATTCACCTCTTGACTCCTTGCTATGGGTCTTTCCTTCCATGGCTATTCAGTGAAGACACCCTGCATTTCAAGTAATTTGCTTTTTATAAGACTAGGTGGATACGATTTTGCAATTAGCCAGAACGTAATGAAATCTGGCTTATCATTTATCATGATTAGTTTAATATTCTATTTAATGAGCTTTTAAATGCTGCCAGAAAGCAGAATGCACATCTCATGAATAGCAGAGATGCCTGTGAATCCCAGTTGCTAATAGCTAGAATAATAATATTGTCTTGCACTGATGTAGCACTTTGGATGCTATTATGCTTCACATGTTACACCCAGGAATCACTTCACTGACCTTAGTGCTTGGGCTTTATTCCTGCACGCCGGCTCCGCATTACAGCAGTGATCATCTTCTTTGTGTATCTTAACAGAGGGCCTGATCCAAGATCCACGGAGGCTGATGGAAAGCTTTCCACTGAGTTTACTGGGCTTTGGATCAAGCCCACAGCTCACTGCCAACAAGATAACAAGTATTCCTCAATTACTGAACCATCATTTTGACAATTATGATAACATTTTTGGTATTCTCAAAGCAAGTGATGTTCACTAATTATGACAGTGATTACAGTATTCATCTCCTCACTGGGAAATTGTTCTTGCAAAGAAAAAGCACTAGAACACGCCTGATAAGGAACAAATGAGCATCCTGACATACAACCAGTTTAGTTTTCACAGATCTATCCGGGAACTCTGTCACTTGTTTCCTGAGCAAATTTCGAGCAGGTTGCCTAAGAATGGTTGAATATTGCACAGGAAAATATATGGAGTTCCCTACTTTGGCTTACTTTACCAAAAAGACAAAGTTTTCCTGAAAAATCATTTAACTGGCCCCCTCCATTGAACTGACCTCTCAGAGGACACCACCGGGTCTCTAGGTGAATGTCCCACGGCCAAAAGCTCTGAGAATCCCATGTGTGAGGCTAAAAAGAGCAAAATCAGCTGACGCCTTCTGTGTATAAGGTTGCTTTTCCTCCTCCCTTGCATTTTGCAGCACGCAGACTTAGCTTGAATATAGGCATATTTAAAGATGTGATGATAAGGCGCTTAGCAGTGGTAAACAGCTGCGGGACAATTCCTACCCCATCGCGAAAGAATCCACTGAGCTGTGCAGTCCTGCCATGTCCGGAATGCTAATAGCAAATCCTGAGAAGATTCTCTCTCGGTTTGGGAAGCAAGGCATGACTGTCGGCTGCTTGATATTACTGTTGCCATGTTTCTCCTGATTGCTAACGAAAATGTCACGTTTAGCCCAAATCTCTGATATTTTCATACTGATAACTTTGGTAGTGGAAATGCTGCAGCTTATGCTTATTCTCTACTCTCGCTGGAAGCAATTTTTTGAAAGCTAAAAATCATTCATCCTAAGCTTCCATGGAAAACCATAGAAACAAGATATTGTGTCCTGACAAAAAAGAAGAAGAAAAAAGATCAGCTAACAATGCATTCTTTACACTTAATTCCTGTCATCATAACACGGCATTCTAAGAATTAGCAATCTTCTCCTCAAGTTTGGAATCTCCCAGGTGCCAGTTTATTATCAGAGTGTAGAGAACAGCTTGGAAAAAAATCTAAAAAGAGTTTTTGAAACTCTGGGCATTCACAGAATCACGGAAAGGCTGAGGTTTGGAAGGGACCCCTTGAGATCATCTAGTTCATCCCACACCACATACTCACAGAGTTTTCCTTAGGAATGGGATATTCCTCAATATATATTCTTTAGGAATACAGATATTTGGTAACTTTTATTACCAGCCAGGAATCTAAAGGATTTTCTTGTAAGCTCAAGATCATGGAGACCCCTGCAGCAAAGGAGCAAGCTGTGGCTGTCATGGAGCTATGGACTGGGCATGTGGAGTTTGCCAGAGGGATCTGCTCTTGTTCCCTGATGAGGCGGGCCGGGATGTGAGGGATGTGTATGGGATGTACATCCCCTGCTGCCCAACAGCCACATGTGGTTGTTAAGGCACAGCACGACGTGAGGAGTTTGGGCATCTCTCTGCACTTGCAGCCTGGCGTGACCCATTTCTCTTGCTCCTCTTTTTGGCCTGCTCTGCCCTGGCCAGATTTGATGGCACATCCCTACTGCCTGACCATATGAATCCACACACGCAGCAGAGCAGTAAACAAGGACAGCACTTGCTCAGAGTCACAAGGAAAATTGTATTTATGGGGAACCGAGTTGCAACGGCAGCTGTCCCGGGAGGCTGCATGATCAGCATCCTGTCTGTCAGAGCAGAACACCTTGGCTCCGTCTTGACAGGCTCAACGAGAGCCATGGCCTCCCCTCTCCCAGCTGGCAAGCACAGCACTGAGCAGGCTTGGCACGCTACGTATGGGCATGACTGAACCAGGAGGCAGGAGAGCTTCCAGCTTGGCGAGCCCCCGAGGCACCCATCTGTGCTTGTCCCAAGCCATCAGGACCATCTCAAGCTCCGAAGCCTTCTTTGCCCTTGGCAGCACAGGAGAAGCTCATCGCGCCGCACCGTCCTTTCCCCAGACATCTCCCCCAAGGTATGGAATGAGAGGGCCACGTTACTTCCATAGGAAAGGTAATTACCTGCATGTCACTTAGCCTTGGTAGAACCATGCGTGGAGTGAGGGAAAGGGATAAAACGGAGCCGCCCATTTCGGTGCGGTATCTGCTGCACCTCCTCACTTCAAGTCAAAGCCCCGTGAACAGCGCTGTGGCTTTGCTGTGAAACAAACCCTCAGCGGCCCAGTCAGGAACCTAGAGCTGGAGTCCTCTCCTGGGTCCCAAACCCTCTCTTACCTGGACTTTCCTTTCTGCTCTCAATGTTAAACAGAGCCCTGGAAAGCTGCTGGAAAGGCCTGGATTGTGCCCTGTGCACATCAAAGCTGGGATCTCCTGACATTTTGATGCCTCTTATTTATTTTAGACCATCTTCTTTTGCGGAGCAGATTGGGGAAAAACCAGCTCAAAAAGCCCTCCTCAGGGCCATAAATAACTCTTCTGAGAGTGTAAGGGGAGCTGTGCTCATCAAAGCTGGAATAAAAGTTTACTAGCAAATAACACTGAATTTTTAAGTATATTTGATAATTAACTTTTATTTTGGCTCTGCTGTATGCCGGAATGCACAAAGGATGTAACATTATAGTCCCAGCAGAACTTTCCTGTGGATTTCTCCAGTTTTTCTTCCAGCTACGGAGGGAATCTAAGAAAATCAACAGGAAATGTGACGGTCTCTCAGGCCCTTTAATGTGGCCGTAGTCCTCATCTCCGCTCCCTTTCGCTGTATTTTACTTTTTAAGCAAAACTCACCATTTGCCTGGGTAATCTTTCTCCCTCTATCAGCCCAAGCGCAGAGAGTTTGGGACCATAGTTAGTGCAGTGCAATCTTTCTGCCTTTGGGATTCCCTCCCCAGTAATAATAATAATAATAATAATAATAATAATAATAAGAAGAAGAAGAAGAAGAAGAAGAAGAAGAAGAAGCTTCTCTCTGCTTGCAAACCTTACCTGCAGAATCACTCTGAGCTCTATGGCAGGCACAGGAGTACAAAACCTGGAGGTTAAGTGTAATCATATAAAATAAACAATCTGGGCATCTCTTCTAGTAATGTTTCTGGAAATCGGCCTCCAGAACTTGCAATCACAGCTGTGAAAACAGCAAAAAATATGCTTTGGTGCTAAGGAAAATGCACGTCTCATCTATGCATGTCTCAGAGAATGCTGAGATAATTTTAAACCATAATACAGAGGAGGACGCAGTGTGTCATGGAATAAAAATACAAATCTGATTAGATGTATGCAACAGCTTTGTCTACTTAATATCCAGTCTGAGAAATGAGTGGTCATTCAGCACCCTGATTCTGTTCCAGCAGTGGGAGTTTTCAATTATTAGAGCTAGATCAAATCCAGGGATAATTTAGTATCAGCACATTTCTGATTGAAGGCGTTCTCCCACAAAGCATCTGACAGGGCTAAGAGGTTGTTTTCTTACACTGTTTCCTCACAATTGATTTCTCTCCCTGCTTTGCATCTTCCCATAATTAATATTTTGCCTTTGCTAATTTAATTCCATCCTTTCTTCTGCTTGCATATTATTTCTTTCCTGTTAATAATCATGAAAAAACCAAACCCTCATTGGTGCAGGCTACATACAGGACGCTTGATTTTTATTTGAAGAGGGTGGTTGAAAGAGGGACGTTTTGCTTTGAATTTCTGCTCCTTCTCAAACCTCCCACACCCTGAGAGCAGCTGTGCCCAGCACTACCCATCTCCCTACCCCTGTGCATGCACATCAAAACTCTCTTAGGATGCAGGTTGATGGTACTTTGGAGATGATTTTTATATATAAAGGCATCCTTGCATGTGTACGTACATATATACACATCTCCTCTTGCAGTTTTCTGGTTATTTTTTCCTTTTTGCAACCCCCTTCTGCCTGCACAGGAGCTATCATAAGGAATGTGAGGGTCAGCCTTGCCAAGGCCTGCAAGGCAGGAGGTGCAAGCTGAAGGGGAAGGAGGAATGCAAGAGCAGATGCACAGAGGGAAGTATAATACTTGGGCAAGCAAATGATTGAATCAGTCACTGGAACAACTACCTCTCAGCTGGAGATTAATATGAATGAGGTGCTGCACTTCACTGACCAAGTTTACCTAATTTCTTTAAACACTGGTATTGTTTCTGTGTTGCACTTGCCTAACATGGTTGCAACTTGCTTTTTAACCTATAAAGCTGTGATTAGCTGAATGGTGATTGAGAAAGCAGCAGGAAGATGCTCTGATTATGCCTTAATTATTGCCCTGCATCTCATCTACATGGCGAGGATGTATGGTCCTCCCCTCCCCTGTTGCTCTCAGCATCTCACATCTGAGCCACCGCTTACGCTGCTGCACCTATCTAAGAGGAGAACCAAGCGTGTTTCCACTGATTTCCAGAATAAGCTGTAAGCCTACAAAGCCTTGTTTGCCTTCCCCGCCTTGCTGGTCCCAAGCATCAAAAAGAGGTATTTGGTTAACAGCTAATTAAACACTTCTGACGAGCAAGGCAGGGCTTTGCAAATCCATGTTTTCCGAGCTGCGCACGGTCCGGAATCAGCTGAAAGTCTGAGTTTGCATTAAGGGCTGCACCCAGACAGCTGGAAACTTTGAAGTAAGCAGTGACAAAGCAAGCTAGCAGGTTCTTAAATACAGAGATATGAAGTGGAAAAAAAAAAATCCACGTGTCTCCCTTTAGGTAGAGACCTGAAGATACATCCTTGATAATGAGGTACAAGCTGGCTTATTAGATCCCTGATCATTTAAAATGTAAATCCTAACGAAGGCACAAAGAGCTACAGCAAATAGAAGGAGTGGGCTGGCTTTTAATAAACGAACACCCCATCCACCTCCCTCATCTCCCCACAAACCCTGTCCTGCCGTCCTTGTAATCAGCAGGCACCACCACGCTGCAGCGAGACCCCGGCCACGGGCCCTGCTTGGGGAGCCCTAACTTGGGGCAAACCTGCCACAATTCAGGGAAACACGCATAAAGCAACTGTGCTTTACACAGAAAACGGCTCAAATAGCCCCAAATTGCACAGGCAGCCATTGAAGAGCCACTGCTAAGTTAAAAGCGGGTGTTTTTGGTGTTTATGCACTGCCTGCTGCAAGGGCAACCAGCAGTTTATCTCTGTTTCTTAAAGAGGAAAGGAAATGGCAAGCCATTTCTTTACATTACAGAAGCATTCGCTTCACTGCAATCTTGCTGACCTGCACAGGAGGGAGACAGAATTTAGCTCTAAAGGCATCCATTGCTTACAGCCCTGGGAGATACCGTTGGCTTCCTTGTAAATATACATTTAGGGATCCTCCGACAGAGAGGAAGATTACACAGGTCTGCCCACAAAACACACAGAAAATGTTTTAAAAAGAAAGAAAGAGAGAAAGAGAGAAAGAGAGAGAGAAAGAGAGAAAGAGAGAAAGAGAGAGAGAAAGAGAGAAAGAGAGAAAGAGAGAGAGAAAGAGAGAAAGAGAGAAAGAGAGAGAGAAAGAGAGAAAGAGAGAAAGAGAGAGAGAAAGAGAGAAAGAGAGAAAGAGAGAGAGAAAGAGAGAAAGAGAGAAAGAGAGAGAGAAAGAGAGAAAGAGAGAAAGAGAGAAAGAGAGAAAGAGAGAAAGAAAGAAAGAAAGAAAGAAAAAGAAAAAAAAAAAGCACAAGTTCTGAGTAGTTTTTAGCAGATGTGAAGGAGACTTCTCAATTGGCTCAGTTTAATCCTGGCTGAATTTACCCGTTTTACAGAGCTGGGATTCCAGATGGGATGCAACCTTCTGAGCAGTAGACCAAAGGGACGGGAGGAAAACATGTATGCTGCTTTTTTTTTTTTTTTTTTTCCCCATTTGTGATGTGTTATATGAAATTACTCTTACTAAATGGACCATTTATTTGGGCAGTTTTTAATTGCAAGCCTGCAACGCTCTCGGAAAAATTTCACACCATTCAGTCTGGTGACAGCTATGAATTGAAAACTACAGGACAGTAAGATCTCTTGAAGATCTCTAATACACATTGAGAACATAGATTCATCCTATATATTTTTAAAATAAAAGAGAGAACTACTGGTGTGTGTTGACTGCAGGAAAAGCCTGGTCAAAAGAACAACTAAGGTTTATACAGAAAATTAACAGTCAAAATATGATTTGCAATGCTGGAAGATTTTCACAAAGTGTTTTAATTTATAAAGAATTCTTCTAAATACGGTTCACTTTGTTTTGACAGGGAAGACCTGCTTCCTCTTGGTTTTTAACTGCCTTTTCTTTTTTAGCATCCATTCCTCCAGAAAAAGGCGAGACAATAAAAGGCTGGGATAAAATGAGCTATTCCCATTCCATTCCAGGCAAAAGCAGACAGAAGTTGCAAAACGATGGCTGGTGAAATGATTGCATTTCAGAATGCCAATGCAAAGCAACGCTTTCAAAGGAACTTTTGTAAAGCTACTTTTCAAAGAGTAACTATGGGAAATAGCCTGGCTACAGGCCTCTTTAATGAAAATCCCCCAACAAACAAACAACAACCATTTCCACCTGCTTTACTAAGATACTTTTCAGCATTTTGAAGCATCGGTGGCTTTCCACAGATGCAGAGTAACTCTGATAGGGTTTTATCGATTACCCTTGTTTCTTATATGACAAAAATGATCGCTGTGCATGATTTCTGGGAGAGGAGCTCACCAGGCTGGGAAGGATTAAGTTTCATTATTAAGAAGCACAACCAAGGGCAGACTTTTGACCCAGCTTCGCCAGTCCTGGGTCAGGATCTCTACATGGAAGCAGAGCATCATTGCTAACACTTGAGTAGCTTAAACCTCCAGTCAACTGCTTGGGCATTCAGAAAGGAGAACATTAGTGAAGACAAGCAATGAAAGCAAAACAGGACTATAAATCCTGCAAGGAGCCAGCAGCATTGCCGGCGAGGATAGGGAAGGAACATTCACTACGTCTATGGAGGCTTTGGAAGAGTCGTGTTGGAGCAGTATATTACAGCACAGACATAACTGGGCAAGTTGCAAGAAACCTCATGAAAGATTAAAGGCAGCTACAGGCAGGTCTACAGTACAGGAGATTTGCTGGGTCCCTCCATGAGGACTCATCTGCCTCTGCCTGTTTGCTTGTTGTGCACACGAAATTGCTCCATTTCCTGACATCTATGATTTGCAAGGAATTGCTCATGAATAAGCTAAAGGCTAAGGATTATTTACAGACACTACACAGCAAGTAATTCCAAGTACCTTTGAGAAAATTGTCATCATGTTGTGAACACTTCATTAATGGAAAAGAGCCAACATTTATCAAATAAATTAATTATAAATTATTTACTCAGCTTTAGTCATAGCCTTCTCGTGGAGAGGGAGGAAAAACTTGTCTGCAGTGCTGTTTGATCTCTCTTGTGTGACATTTGTACTTTACTGCAGAGGTGGCTCTGTAATCAAGGCAGTGGGCACCGAACTGTTGAGATCACTTCCTTTGAAGGCCTCTTTTGGAACCAAATCAGTCAGCGCCAGGAAGATGCTCTACAAGCCCTGTTGGCTGGCTCTGCAACCCCACTTCTCCTCCTGGCATTGATTTAGAGCCTGTGAATTGAGCTCCTAAGATGCTCTATCCTCCACATGAGGTTGTCTTCTCGAGTTAGACTGGAAGGGCAGTTTCTGTGCTGTTACAGCTGAAAAATGGGTGTAGATCTCAGGTAGACTTGGCATTGGAAGGCAGTAGAAAGGCAGAGGTGTCCTGTCTTACTGGAATGTCAGCCCTGCAGTGTCAGGCAGATGGGCTGAATTGCCCCCCTGTGCCTTGGTATCTCATCTGTCAGCTGGCTCCAATGCCACAGCATCACTGTTGAGAAACCTGAAATAAAAAAGTCATGAATTCCATCCACAAGAGGAGTAATCTGAACCACCAACTTTGGCTGCAAATTGCCAGTGTGGCAAACAAGAAGTGTTCGGCGCTGTGCCCTCCCTGCTGAGAGATGTGCACCTCCTTGCGCCCATCTGAAAGGAAGGATGAATTTTCCTGCAAAGAACGCGCTTTTAGCCAAATTTCCATACAAAAAACCCTCAAGAGAGTCCTATCCAAACTCGGTCTAAAATGTTAAACTGCAAGTGTTAGGACCTGGCATGATGTAGCAAAGGACTTAAAACACATGGGGACTTCCATGGGATTCAGGTGTGAGGTTAAAATTAAGTCTAGCCACACAGAAGTCACCTGAATATCCAAAAAGGCTTTCAGTACACAAAGGTATGGGTTTTTAAGGTCTCATATCAAAGGCTATTCACTTTAAACTCTGGCAGCTCTGTTGCATTGTGGAGAATTAATTTCCAAAAGCTTTAAGATCATTTTTTAAGAGTTGCAAGGCCCACACACATTAAGTTGGTGAAGGTCTTCTTAGCACTGAATTCAGCAGTGCCCAGGCTGGGCCTCCAGACAATGATGTTTTGGGGAAGAAGAGTCTTTGGTGGCAGAAGGATCTAGTTCCCATGCATGTTGCGTCTCTCCCACCCCTCCTGTGGCTTTTTGAAGTCCTTCAGGGTTAAGGATAGTGGATGGATGGTGCCGTTCTGCCCTGGACCAACAAGGGTGACTTGTCACCTGCATCGTGTGACACAAAACACAGGTCACCTGCTGAGGTAGCACGAGGCAGTCCTGACCCAGCAGTCCAGTTTGCACTACCAGAGCGTATCATAACAACAAATCCACATAGGGAAAGGATAAAGGGTTGAGTGTCTTATGGCCAAAGGCTGGCAGAGGTGCATTGCAATAAATAAAATTAGCAGGAGAACAAAGGATTTCATGGGGGAGACTTCATTATTAAAACACAGGCGTGCACAGCAAAACAATGACAGCAAAACTAAACAGCAAAACTAATTGGCCTGTTTTGTGGCAGGATAGGAATGCTCATATTTATGCAGGCAGCATAGCAGTGTACATATCTACCTACTCATTAGAGGATACGAAACCTTCATTGACAGAAAGATTCTAATTAGAGCATACCCACCTTTGCTCTGGAAACAATTAACTGCTAATGAATGTTAACTAAGGCACACCAATGACTACGGAGCAAAACAGACTGGGCCAGTGACCAGGATGACAGTGTCGCATCTCCTCTCCATCTTGTTGGGTAAGAGCGGATAAAGGGTGGAGAGGAGGTGCCCCTTCATTTCCACACTGCTGATGAGCACCAGTTTTGTATGTCATACACACTCTTTTATCACCAAAAGGGTAAAGCACACTCAACAGCAAGGAGCGGCCAAGCAAAACTATCAACAAACACCCCTGGGCTTGGGACCATTCCCTCCAGCTCTCTTCCAAATGAGATTTCTTCCAGAACAACATTTCTTATTCAGAGTTTATTTCCAAAGAACCTACCTTGACACTCTGTTAAGAAGGCAATTTGAAACAAACAAAAAAAGGCAGGACAAAGTTTTACAAAAGTATGTTAGCATTTCTACATACTCTCTGCACCAATGCAGTCAGTAACAGACTTGGGAGAACCTTTCTTCTCCTCAGTAGAATTCTACCTACAGCCCAGGTCCTGATGCACCAAACCCAAAGAGATGCAATAACCTCCAAGCTTACCTCAGTTCTCAGCAGTATGTCCCAACAGCTCCCCTGCTATCTTTTGACGCGAAGATTTGGGAGGGAGCCTATGCTTAACTTCTTGCCTCTCTCCAGAAGACATTTCAGAAAAGAAAGAGGTCCAAGAGCTCACAAAGCAGTCTTAGTGTTATTCCCTTCAGGGAAAGCAGAGTTTCTTGCCCTCCGTTCTTGCTCCATAGTGCATCCTCCCTTTCGAGCCATGTGCCAACTTTCTTCTGATTCAACATCAGTCCTAAGCAGGGGGGTGCTTTTCTAAAGCACCTTTCAGCTTGCAAGAAGCTGAGAGATTGATGTGAGCTTTACAAATAAAGTCTGGTCTAATTTGAGGAGTTTAGTGCACCAGACTGTGGACGTAGGGTTATTTGTTTTTCATTCAGAAACAGGTGCTTGTTTAGGACAAAACCAGGCAAATAAAATGCCTCTGTGACAGTAGTGTGAGCAATGTGGCAACTCCACTTGCCTGTGTGTCACTAATAGAGATTGAAATGCAATGGGAATAAAAGCTAGAGCTCCAGTGCCTCTAGATGTGATATCTGGAAATCTTAAGGGAGAATGAGTTTCTCAGCTTTTATTCTTAAGCCGCAGATACAAATGAAAACGTTTCAAGCTTCATTTTTCCCAATACAGATTCTCATCTTCATATGTGCTTTCACGTTGTTTTACAAAATACATCATTCTGTAGCACTAATTTCCTCGGTGACATTACTAAATACAGGAGGACTAGGTGTGTGTGTGTGTGCATATATATGCCTGTATAAAACTATGCACACTGGTTTAACAGAACCCAAAGATTCAGAATCCCATTCACAAATACTTACTAGAGCAGTTATACTTTAAATTAAGTTACAACAGAAAGCTATTTTTCTCTTTAAAAAACACTGGAAAAAAAGCACGAAATTGTAAAATGATGGCTCAGTACGGCTGCCTTTTCCAATATTTCATTAGCCAGCTTCTTAGAAAAGTCATTTGTAATGACTTGTATATGTGTTTGATAATGTTTGCAATACATTATCAAAGGATCAGACTACGGCAGGCTGCTACCCAGGGTAGCACATAAATAAGGCCATTTTTGTTTAATGCATCTCTGTGTCTAATACATGCTTTCCTGAAAACCGCAAGCAAACATTACAAGGAATGGAGGATGATGCAAAGGGCTGATAGGAAGCAGGTGGCCTCAGAAGCAAGTGGTGGCAAGTAGCTGCTCTGGAGGAGCTGAAGGCTGCTGCCCTGTCCTAGATAGCCAGAAACTCACATTCCTAGTTTGTAGCTCTTCACATTCAACATTGGAGCATTTTCTGCCGTCACTTCTGATGCACCATGACATCCCACCACCAGGAAAGATCAGGAATGAAGCGTCATCTTCTGCATTGCCTTAGGAAGTCTTCTCCACTGGGCTGCGCAGAGCAAGAGCTTGCACCACTCAATGCTTAGAGGAGCAAGAAAACAAAGATAAATGGGGAAAAATTCACCTGGGGCAAATTCGATGAGTAATTGATTGCTAATGCATGGGCCTTTTTCACAGGACAGTGTTTCACTAACAGGTACCATGGATTTAAAGTGCTTTTTGTGCTTATTTTTAGAACTACTGGGGTGAAGGAGATGCTAATCTGCATGAAGTATTCTGCGCCTGATTAATTTAATGGTCAGGGTTGATTTATTTTCTGGATTATATATCAATTTTAATGAAATCTTTGCTGCTTGCTCACTGGGGGACATGGGGTGCCATTTCACTGGTGTGTTTTTTTTTAATACATCAATAAAAAATTCTGACATAGCTACAGCATTCTGCTCCTTTGCAATCGAATGGACAATGACAAGTGCTTCCAGTGCCTGGAACATTCCCAGACGTGTGATCTGCATGAGATGCTACAGACCAAGACAATTCCCATCAAACTTTCACACAGGATTATTTCTTCCAGGTGGGAATGACTGGGAGAACGCGGTTCTCCTTGCCACACGTGGGTCCCATTAGGCTGCATTAACTCTGTAGCAGTGACTTCACCTAATGGCAGATCAAATAAACAAGCTGGGCTCTCAACTTTCAGCATCTCATACTCTCAGCCCTTACAGGAAGAGAGGCTTCATGCTCGCAAAATCTGTCCCACCCCATCCGATTGACGGCATCATGTGCCGGATCAATACCACCCTCACCACCGTATGCATGTCCCTTCTGCTCTAAATAGTAACAGCCGGAAAAGAGCCCTCTCCCATATACCCCATACACCTACAGGAAAAATCCTATTAGGAGAGGAAGCCAAGAGACATCTCCTTGTGTCTTATGCAACCCAGGAACAAGAAGAACTTCCCAAGCCGGGCCTGAAGGCTCCAACAGATGCATTGGCACCAAATCCCCACGTATCCCTGTTTTGCTCTCAAGCACAAACATTGCAGGAGCTCATGGAGCAAGGCTGTGCATGGGACACATTTTGCACAACCGATTTTACTGGACATATAAAGTCCAAAAGCCAACCTACACATGCTTGGCTACTGTCTATCAACTACTATTTACTTTTGCTGACAAAGAAAACCAAAAAAAAACCACCAAAAAACAATTAACATCCCCATAAACCAGAGCCTTACCCAGCTCCCACACTAATATTTTGTAATTCTAAGCATGAAAACTTCCTCAGTGGAAAGCCCATGCTTTATGATATATGTTTACAGTACCTAGCTCTAACTTGGTTTATCTAACCTGCCCATCCCTAAAATTGCCTGATTTGAGCTCATTTTTTCCTTCTTTTTTTTTTTTTTTAACCCCTCTCCATCAGTTGGGCTTGAAGGGTGCTATATACTCCACCATCATTGCATTTGGGCTTAAAAAGTTAATAAATGTCTGCAGAAAGAAAAGCGACTAAGAAAAACGGAGTTACTATGGGAACGTACATTACAGCTGAATCTGCTGTGACATCTAAAGGACCTCTAGGAAATGCAGGAAGACTTTTCCCTGTGTCAGAATTGCTCGACTCACTCTCTCCTCCTCCTTTCCAAGGCTGGATTCTGGCCCAGTGAAGACTCCTGATCTCACCAAGGGCATGGATGGAGTAAAGTACTGGCCCCAAGGGTTTGGGTTCATTAAGTTTTTTGCCTTTTTAATTTTTTTTCCCTGATTCACACAAGCTGCAAATTAGATTTTTGTTTTGTTTTTCAATTCGGGGGCCACGAGAAGGGTTTTTAAAGTTGGACTTTGAACTGGATCCATTTCTGCCTTCATCCTGTGGGCTGAAAACAGAAGCAACAGGAAAGAACTTTTGAAATTGCCCGAGACCCCGCGATGATCCGAATCCATGCACCCTAAGGCAAACCCCCTTACTGGCATATTAACGCATGATAAATACTCTCCACATGGGAAGGCAGAGATTTCTGAAAAATAGATTAAAGTAACCCACATGAGCTCACTTAGAAGGGGAAGTCTGATTTAGTACCTGCTTTTTTCTTTATTTCTGAAGTGCTTAACTATTCCTGATTCACCTTTCTGTAGATACCAAGTACCAGCTCAGCGTCACCAAAATGTGACATTTTTCCCTCAGAAAACAGCAAGGGGAAAAAAAAATCCCTCATACATTTTGTACTGAGGAAAACTTTCAATCTGTAAAGGAGACAGAAGGAAAAAAAGAGCTATTTGATTATTTTTCTGGAAACTACTGAAACATTTTTTCAGATCACTTGCTTCACAGCGAAAACAGGATTTTAATCCTAATTCAAGTTGAAACTTAAAGATGAATTCTGAGAAGACTTAATTGCATATAAAGTATTCACAACTCAGCTCATCCGAATCTTTAACTTCCTAAATTTTCATCATCGCTTTTAAAGAATAAGGACTTTGCTGCTGCATAGAAGAAGATTTAAATCTTCCTGTCTTTTCAAGCTCAGTTTTGTGCCCAGCAGAGCAATGTCCATTTAAGAATAAGAAAAATAGTGACATTAAACCTTACTCTGTCATTAGGATGATTGGAAGAAGTGTTTGATCTCTTGAGATTACTGGAGGAGGTTATGAGATGACCAAAAGGCTGAATTACTCCTACTTTTCTTACTGTCTTGGATTCCTCTGGTAGAGATGGTCAAAGTTTTGCTGCCTGTCACACTCTTGGATCTAGCACTAACTTCAGTTCCGAAAAACGTAATGACAACGAAGATTCTCCTTTTTCTCCATAGAATATCTTATTGCAAGGGTCTTGTTGCATATTTTCAAAAGGAAATGCTCCATCTCCCACGCAAACGCTGTATTATTAATGAGGTATATGATGATACCAACATTCCCAGTCGGATAAGACAGTGAGATTTCTCCAAATGTTCAATGGGCCATGAACTGCCTGCGCAAAACAGCTTCGAAGGATGGGAGCCTTGAAAGCTCCAATCAAGCTGAACTAGGTTTTTAAGGTTGCTTTGTTCTTATTAATCATTGCATTTGCATCCTGCTATCTGAAAACCTGAGGAAAGCATTGGTTTTAGAGGAGCACCTCTTCTGAGGGCTTCACAGGGTGCTTGTTCCCATGGTCTGAGGAGCAGAATCCCAGAGGAAATGCCTATTTCCAGCACAGCCTCTCTGCCTGGCCGCCAGCCTTCCCTGTCAGTTGGGCTTTACAACACCTACACGTAGAAATCTCTTCTCTGCCTTTGAAACACAGCCAGGCACAAGCAGTCCTGGAGGTTCCTGCAGAGCGTCGACGATAACTTTTTGACGCAGGTTGTGGAGGAGCCGACGAGAAGAGGTGGGCTACTGGACCTCGTGCTATCAAATAGGGAGGGCCTAGTAGGAGATGTGAAAGTGGGGGGTAGCCTCGGCTGCAGTGACCATGAGTTGGTGGAGTTCAGGATTCAACGAGCAGGAGGCAGGGCTATAAGTAGCCTTGCGACGATGGGCTTCAGGAGGGCCAACTTTAGCCTCTTCAGAGACCTCCTCAGTAGAATCCCATGGGCTAGAGCTCTAGAAGGCAGGGGGGCCCAAGAGAGCTGGTTAGTTTTCAAGCGGCACTTCCTCCA
>NW_010585308.1:927805-938415 GCF_000705375.1 Tinamus guttatus
ACGAAACTGGGAGGAGTAGCTGATACCCCAGAGGGCTGTGCTGCCATCCAGAGGGACCTGGACAGACTGGACAACTGGGCGGTGAAAAACCTCATGCAATTCAACAAGGCCAAGTGCAAGGTCCTGCACCTGGGGAGGAATAACCCCAGACACCAGTACAGGCTGGGGACCGACCTTGTGGAGAGCAGCTCTGCGGGGAAAGACCTGGGTGTCATGGTGGATGATAAGTTGACCATGAGGCAGCAGTGTGCCCTCGTGGCCAAGAAGGCCAATGGGATCCTGGGCTGCATTAAGAAGAGCATCTCTAGCAGGTCGAGGGAGGTGATCCTGCCCCTCTACTCAGCCCTGGTGAGGCCGCATCTGGAGTATTGTGTCCAGTTCTGGGCTCCACAGTATAAGAGGGATGTGGAGCTGCTGGAGAGAGTCCAGTGCAGGGCTACAAGGATGATCAGGGGCCTGGGACATCTGCCCTATGAGGAGAGGCTGGGGGAGCTGGGCCTGTTCAGCCTGGAGAAGAGAAGGCTGAGAGGGCATCTAATCAGTGTATATAAATACCTCAAGGGAGGGAGTGCAGAGGACGGTGCTGGTCTCTTTTCAGTGGTGGCCACTGATAGGACTAGAGGAAATGGCCGGAAACTGAAGCACCAAAAGTTCCATAGGAACTTAAGGAAAAATTTCTTAACAGCGAAGGTGCCAGAGCACTGGAACAGGCTGCCCAGAGAGGTTGTGGAGTCTCCTTCTCTGGAGATCTTCAAAACCCGCTTGGATGCAGTCCTGTGCCACGTGCTTTAGGTGACCCTGCGTGTGCAGGGGGTTGGACTAGATGATCTCTAGAGGTCCCTTCCAACTCTAAGCATTCTATGATTCTATTATTCTATGGTTCTATGAAAGGCAGAAAGAAGGCAGCCCCATGTTCTTCTTATTTAGTTATCTCTGCAAACTATTTCTACAAAACAGCCAGCTCTGTCTCTAACACGTTCCGAGTTTGCTTGTAAGCTCTTGCACCAAAGCACCAGTAGGGAGCACAAGACAGAGGGTAACAAAGAGGGTAACAGGATATTTTCATCTTTTAAAGGTGAATACTTCAGTCACCCCAGACATCGAGCCTGACACCGGAAGTATGTACCAAGTGTGCACCACCAGTACTATGAGTATGTTTATCTGCATCTGTAAAATTCATTGCTCTGTTCTGGATTTCATTCTTTGCAATCATGGCATGGATTTTTTTTTCCTTTTCAAAGTCATTTCCATGTGCATCTCTTATGCACCTGTTTGAAGAACAATAAAATCTCCGTTAAACAAAAACATTTAATACTAGTGTGCAAAACCAAGCCAATTTGGCTTGTAACAAATGCAAAATAGAGCAAATTTACCATAATTGATCAAAAAATTACCATTTTTTTTCCAAATTGTGATTATCTCTTGCTTACTTGGTAAAGAAAGGCAAGCAGTTCTGAACTCTGGTGACAGGTCACAAGGCTATGAAATAAGGCAGATGTTCTGCAAATGCCTTCATGGCTGGGATGTAGCTTTCTACTTTCTACTAGTAGAAAGTAGATGAAGGATGAAGAGAATCCTCTCTCTCTAGCTGGACTTGCTCCCTCCAGATACCCACCAAAGCAATCCTGTACTCCATAAATCACGAGACACATTCCATGTGGAAAACAAAAACAAAAAACCCTCAAAGCTACAGCCGTTTCTAATGAGGGTCTCAATAATCCTTCTCAGTTACATTTTTATGGAAGGTTGTAGAACATTTATTGTTACCACAAATATAAGAGTTGATGGCTGTTTGTGTTTGGAGGAGTATTTTCTGGGCGCATGCCGAGCTATCTTCCATTTCTGCAAAAGCAGTGAAAATTACCGCCATCACAATTGCCTGATTGTGGTCCATTATAACGGAATTAACATAAAACATCTAGAGAAGTATTTCAAAGCGGTAATTTTTGTACAGTAATCTGATTTGGACCTCTCGCTAACGCAGGAGAAGCAACGTGCGGATTAACACGACAGCCTCTGTGAAGGCAGAGATAAACCCTGCCACGCTCATGCCTGGGAACACTTAGCTGAAGGCATCTGTCCCAGAGCACTCCCACAGCTCCGAGGCAAGCCACGGGACGCAGAGCTGGGCATGGTGCAACACACCGCCCTGTGACCAAAGTGACTGGAAATCCAGTACTTAGAGCAGACACCCAGCCAGCACAGAGCATCATTTCTTCTGAAACAGCCTAAGATTTTTTAAAGAGACATTATGGGCAAACAGGAGGTGGCTCCTGTTCGTGCTCCTGCACTAAATACAGTTTACTCCAACTGCAAATGCTGTTCTTGGAACAAGGACCCAAACTGTGCTTTATCCCTCCCAGGTTAACGTCCTCCTTTCATGTGGTCCTACTTGCTGGATTTCTGCCTCTCCGACTCCAAAAGTGATAGTCACGCAGGAAAATTCCTCCAGGAATGAAACTGCAACTGGAAACAAGTCACAGGTGACAGCGAGGACAGCCTCACTCTGATTGTCCATGACCGAAGGAAACTGGGATGCTTTAGTTACCAGCAGAACTCCAATCCATCCTTTGGAGTATCCTGGCGCAGGGCCTGCAGCCTCACCACGCGCCAAGAGCCGTTGTTTCAAGAAGACCCTCAGGCAAAACACCAGTGTCGGTGGGGAAAAAATATGACTATGAGCAGAGATGTGATTTAAATGGAAAATGAAGTATATACGGAACCTATAAAGGCCCAGGATATTCTGTTACTCGTGGTTTCAGCTTACCCCATGCTTCCTTTAGGACGGTTTGTCTCGCATCGGCTTAGGGCTGAAGGAGAGATTTTCAAAAGATCACATTTCCTCAGAAAACAGCCAAATGTTTTAAAAGTTCCTGTCAGGTGTGCTCAGCAGCAACTACTTTAGAGAAAAACTGACCCATAGTACTTTTTTTTTCTCCGGTATTTTTGTGGGCACTGCTCAGATAGGATAATCCACTCTCATATAGCTGCATCATTACGGAAAAAGCCTGAGATGCAATTTTGAGGAAATCCCAGAGCTGGTCCTGCTTGCCTCCCTCCTTCTTTGGAGGACAACCCTCTCCTGGCTATCCATGGAGGGCTTTTCATTAGGTTTTCTTTCCCTCTGATATCAGACACAGATGTTTTATATACAGAAATAAACACACGATCTTTAGAAACGCCAAGATAAACACTAGTTTTGAAACAGTTTCTACTTTACACGAACAATTCAGCAGACCTAAAACAAATTCTGGAAACTTTTCAGTATTTCAAAGGAGGCTTCCCTTCCCCCACCCACCAAACAGAAAACATGGTTCAGCTGAAAAAAAAATGCCCAGATTTATTGTTTCAATGTTGTGCTGGATTGGAGCCAAGGAGCTTAAGCAACTTGGTCAGGATCCTGTGAGGGGGTTAATAGGAGAGCAGCGTAAGGAACCAGGTGATGGAGAAGTTTGGCCCCCCTAAAAATGCCAGCTAAACAAGAAGCTGACCTCTCAGTCACTTCTTGACACTGAGAAACATTGATCTGTGTTAAAACACAGACCTCAGGCAAAGGGAAGCAACCTGGGTTCTCCCTATTTTGATACTTCCAGCAAGCTCAGAGCTTTACAAGTGGAAATGGATCAGATGTAATGGCAAAATCAACTGAGGGCTTTGGTCTTGATTACGGTTCTGCTTGCAATTCAGGAGATATGGAGCTGCTGCCTGTTAACACCTATGAAAAGCAGAAGGCAAAAGAGCTGGTAAACAGCTCCAAACAGCCACAAGACACTTTGTTGATTGACTACCTTACTGAAGTAAGTGAAACTCTCTGAAACCAAGGCCATTTCTAGAGAAAATAATAAAGGTGCTGCACGAGTTTGGGGAAGACTCCTTGGCTCAGAAAGACACCAGACGTGTTCCTCTTAGAGCAGCAGTTACCTGCGATTTAGATGTGGATGTCAAACCCTACCGGAGGTAAGGGCTGCGTTCCTGTAGGCACTCCAAAAACACAGCAAGGAAAAATCCTGGATCTCAAAAGGTCCTATTTGAAGCTGAGAGCTGAACTGAGTTGCCTCAAGGCTGACAACTGCCAAGAACAGGCTTTGGGAATGCCCACACTTCAGATCTTAGATATCTGCTTATAAGTGAAACATAAAAAAGGAACAAAAAATTGTCTTGGGAAGAATTTGTGCCAGTTGAGGCTGCCCTACAGGCACTTGCTCTGAGCAACTACCTGGGCACACTTTTGGAGTACCCATCCCTGCATTGTCATTCTGCTATGCTGGCATCTAAACTGGTTCCTAAAATGGACGAACCCAAAGGCAGCACTTGGGGAAACGTGGCCTTTCCTGGAATCTCCCAGGGTGGCCAAGGAAGTGACGCAGGTGGGTACTGCTAGAAGCGCTATCCTAATGCATGGCTCATCCATAGGGAGGGATCAGCTCTCATTTCCTCAGGAAAACCAATCCTCAGGACTGGTACCACTGAAGCCGAAGGATCCTCACGCTGCCTTATTGTTCAAAAGAGCCGGGATACGCCAGCATTGCCAGAGCAGGCGCAAAGCTCCAACAAAAATGCCCATTTTGAGGTGCCCATAGCTCCAACTGCCCAGCCCACATCCTGACTGCAGCTCCGAGGCACAAGGATTTGGTGAGGATCTGACCTCATGTCAATGGGATTTCAGCAGCCTTCAGCGTCATCCTTCCAACAGGTGCTGGATGGCCGGGACAACAGTGAAAGCCAGGAAGAAACAGGACAAACGACTGGTAGGGCAGGACTGCCACAGGAGAAAAAGGAAGCAATTTGGGTCATTGGATAAATGCAATTTTTGCCTCCCTCTGGGATAATGCTACCCTGCTTTGCTGGAGCACACACTGTTTTTTGTTGTCAAACAACCCCTTGCAAGTGTCATCCTTGGGTTGCTGAACTCCACTAGGAGCTGGGCACCTGCTCACCCGTTTCTATCTCCAAAGTCTACTGACAGCTTCTTCCAGGTGCCAGGGCACATCCAAGCCCATCCGTGGGATCCGGCAGTTCCCACTGGCAGGAAGCACAAGATTGGCACGAGGCTCCATTCGGAGCTACATTACAGCTTTTGGCTTGCTGTCCCTTTACATTCCACTGGAAATTTATTATGTCCAAGCCCACCAGATGCGATGTGGAGTACACTTTAAAAGGGTAATAGCGCCTTTTCTCTTGGCACACTTACATTAAAATTAAGAGTTTTTACTTCTTTTAAAAGGATTGTTTGGGCCACAAATGGTGTAAAAAGTCTTTTTCAAAACCTGATACTCCCAATCGTGTAGTCAAGCACTGAGAGCAGTTACTACAGTAACAGAGTTCAGATCCTGTTTCCCCAAATGGATGATGAAATAATGATTATCCATCCTGTTGGGACAGTTGCCAAGCCAAACATGTCCATTTAAAAATCTGCTTTTTGGGGATATCAGTATAGATTTTTTTCCTAACTGAGAAGCAGATCAAAAGGGATGTGAATCAGGTCAAATCAAAGTTTTATTCAGAGGTTTCCAGAACACCCATAATTATTTTTCTTCATCAAATAAGCGATAGCAGTTGGACCTCAAACAGAACATTTCAGCGCGATTCTCAAAATCATCTCAATTCCAAAATCAGAATCATCAGCCAGCCCAACACAACTGCCTTGGGACAGCAAGTGATGGGAGAGGCTCTACCAGGTCAATTATTTTCCTGAGGAAAGCCAGTCTGACTCCTGCAAATGTAGCTGCCATTTATGTCCTTGTAGGAGTTATGAGTCCCAGATATTTTTAGGGCATTCAAGTTGCCCCTAGATGCAGAAGGGCCTTAAATTGGCTTCCAGTGATAGATCTCACTTGGCTTCTGCCACTCGTAGGAGCCCAGAGAGGCAATGGAGGCTCCTTCTCTGGAGATCTCCAACCCGCCTGGATGCCACCGTGTGCCCCTGCTCTGGGTGTCCCTGCTGGAGCAGGGGGTTGGACTGGATGATCTCTAGAGGTCCCTGCCAACCTCAGCCATTCTGTGACTCTGTGAGTGCTCATGCACTCCTGCTATCTGACAGCTCCTCTCCCCTCAGTGATGAGGGCCATGCCTGCCAAAAAACCGTGGCTGCCAGCAGGCATCTTCTGCCATTCCTGTGGAAAAGAACTCAGTTCTGTTCTTTCCTGCACCATGTCCTCCCTTCCGTACTCGCTTGGTGTTAGCACCACAGGCCCAGAACGGCTCGTTCCGGAAGGGACCTCTGCAGCCCTCTCGCTCCAGCTCTTGCTCAGGCTTTGAGGAGGTTGCGCAGGGACTTCTCCAGCTCTGTTTGGAGACTCACAGGGGTGGAAATTCCACAGCCTGCTCCAGCGCTTAACGGCGCTCAGGGGGAGCACATTTTTGTTAAACCTACTCATCATTCCCCTGCTGCGGTACATTCGCGTTGCCTCTCCTTCCACTTTGGGAGCAGTTTGGCTCCTTCTTTTCTCCATCTTCCCCACACACGGCGTAGTTCAAGGCAGCAGTCGGCCTCCGGTGTTTCTGCTGGACCAGCTCTGTTGTCAGCTCCTGGGCAGGTTTGTTTCCATAGACACCAGCAGTTCCTCCCCTCATCCTAGCAACTGCTCCAAGGTTTTCCGGTTTAAAGGAGAACGGAGCATTTGGATGTTGGGATGTGGTGGAAAAGCCATAGCTGGCTCCGATGCCAAGTAACTACTTGGGATAACTGCATATCCACAGCAGAGCAGTTGGTAAGAGCTAATTAATTACAGCATCATGCGATCTGAAAACGGAGTATTTATCTAACCAGAATAGCTCCCCATTCCCTCCCACACGTCTTCACTCCTAGGCTTTCATAGGCATTCTGAAAATTAAGGTGGCACCAGATTACAGGCTATTTTTAACGTTCAGTGTAGCAGTGACACTCCAGGAAGAGACTTTTCTCCTTCCACAGCAAATCTGGACAAAGATTTTTGCCATACATCCAGAGCAGAACACTCATTTCTTAATGGGATGACAATTCTCTTCTAACTACTTGCATGTTTCCTTTACGTGGTAGACACATGCTTAAACATAACCATATGCACAAACAAATATCCACGCTGAGAAAAGTCAAATCTCAACGTATCCTATTAAATCTAAGGATATGGTTAGCTTTTATTCTGAAAAGGAGCAGCATCCTAAAAACACTTTTTTTGGCTTCTAAAGATGAAGGTTGTGATTCAGTTTCTCAGTGTTGAGTGGAAATGTTAAAGTGACCTGATCTTGCTAATGATGGAGCATCCTGCACCATTCCTAGGCCCTTTCGGGAAAACACAGCTTGCATCACGAACACCCATGACCAAGAAATCACCACTAAGGCTCGTGACCTTAAACTACTCACTTTTTTTTTTTTTTTTATTACTCTTCTAGGCCTCCAAACCATATAGCCCTCAGTACCATCTTCATGTTGGAAAGGGAGGAATGGCTGCAAGAGTTTGATATGGAACTTTGCATAAACCCACTGAGCACTTTTCCTAAATAAAATCACAAACCCCTTTGGGGAGGGAAGAGGAAGCACTGTTAGCAAGCTGTTGACTCATCTGTTTAGAAATGTTTTTAAAAAAATAGAGTATGAAATTTTAATTGAGGTAGGAAATACAAACCAGAGTACCCGTGTGCAGGAGATAAAGGAGCGAATGATGAATCTGTTCCCCTCATACGGATCTCAGAAAGGGCTGTGGACACGGACTGCATTTAGGCTTTTCTTTTGGGGCACGTGGAACTGATCAGTACTTCCAAGCAGCGTGCAACGCAGAGACAGTACAACATTAAAGTCCACTAAGCTGACAAAAAAAAAGGCTTTTGCTTTAGGAATTATGAAGCTACAAGTACTTTTTCATAGCCCCAAAGACACTAACACTGAGCTTTTGTTTTAAGGTGAGTTAGATGGCATTCAAATGTTTTAAGTTCAAACATGTTCAAAACTGAGCTGCAAAGGTATCCGGGCTCCTTTGAAACTGCTGATCCCTTCTCTTAGGGACTAAATCATGTCTGGGAATGAAAAACCAACAGATAGAGCCATACTCCAGGGCCAACTCATCATGCTTCATGGGGGACAGCTCCAGCTCTAACAAAATAAGGTGGATTGCACAGAAAAAGGCAGGTTCTCTGCCCTGCGTAGCCACTTTCTCATTTCCCTCCTGCCCATTTTTGGTTGGATTTGGTGACTTTCAGTAATGGCATCATGCAAGAACGTGTCACTAGGAATGGTCCTAGCAATGGCCTCATTAACAACAGCAGCAGCTGCCTTCGATGCTCCAGGTGCATCGTGACAGCAGTTGCTCTGAGCGAAAACAAAATGAAGGAGGAATCAAAAAGAAAATTTCTGCTCTAGGACAGAGGACACTTCCCAAAACGTCAGCAGGATGTGCCAGTTTGTAAGTGCTTGCTCTGAAGCGCTGTGATCAAGGCACAAATTCCTTTGAGCCCTGACAACATACAGCACCATTACCTCGCCTCCTGAAGATGCACGGTCCCCTGAGAACTCCTCCTTTTGTGCTCTTAATTACTGTTAATGACAATCTTGAACGTGAGTTCAAGTTACTCTCCCTTTATAGCCCTTGTCTGAATGGTTCTTTGTGCCCTTCTTTGGAAGCTGCCAGAAACGTTTGGGTTGGAATCGATACATGCTCCAATACTGATCAAACAGCCCTTTGATTTCCTCTTGTTCCCCTGCTTTCCTCTGGTCCTGGTTAAGTTACATTTCACAAATCAGACATGATGAAAACAGCAGGCTGGGAACTGATATTAAAAATGCAACTTGGAAAAATAATTTGTACCATTATCCTTTATCTTCCTGGCAGCCAAAATGATCACTAATATGTCACAAATGAAAGGGAAAAATTAAGATGCAACCATTACAATCGGTCTGGATTACAAATAATGGGTCCTAGGGAGACTTCAAGAGCTTTTAATTTAGGAGCACAAGAGCCTCTGAGAGCATAAGAGCACTGGGATATGTGCCCCTAAATCCCCTCATGACAGCTTTTGAAAAGCAAGCCATCGATCTGCCTGCACTACTAATCGACCTGGGCCTGCAGGCTGTGTGTGGCCTTTCATTCCATCCCATCACAACCAGCTGCACAGCCATGGTTTTCCTCCCTTACACAGGTATTTTTCTCCAGGACAATTTCGTCCTCACTGGTACAGGCTCTGGAGAGCCCTCTCTTCCTGCATCCTTTCGCAGGACAGTCGTTCAGAGCTGGGTTAGCCTTAGCCTTGCCCTTCCTGCCCAGCTTTCTCCATGTCCTTCACCTTCCTCCTGCCTTCGGTTCCAGCTTTCCTGCAAGGATCCCAGTGACCAGGCCCTGGAAAGTGTATTAATTTGGGACCTGCTTTGAGTTCCAGAGACACAGCTACAATCACCCGCTTCCTTCTGCTTCTTTTCAACCTACCTCTTACAAGCTTCACCTACCAGCCCTGATTTCTCTTTTAAGAGCCACAGATTGCAGTTATTTTCTACGTGCAGAGTTCTTGGCCCTCCAGGATTTATCCAAGTGACAAAAAAAGCCAAAGGCAGAGGATTCCAGGCACCCTCCAGCACAAAGAGCCACTCAAGCTGCACGTCCACCTTGCTCCTCTGATCAGTAAAGCTCTCCACAACCTCGGGAAAGCCAGGATGCAGTCCTTCTCCTACAGCACGTCCGTGCAAGGTGCTGCCTTTTCCTTTCCGACGAGGTTGTTTTCTCACTCTTCTCTGCGTGCTTGAAGTGAGCAGTGGTGATGAAAGAACAGGCTCCTGAGCTGGAGAGCAGACACGAGCCCACGCAGCCAGGAGTCAGCTGCACTTTGTTGTAAATGAGACCGTCTGCAAGGGTCTCTGGATGCAGAACATTCACCAAAGCCCTTACACACTGTTTGCGAGTTTTCATTTACATTAAATAGAGATAAGTTGGCCACCTACTGTTCATATTTGCATATCAGATGGTTTTGTCTCACATCAAGAGAAACTAAATGGTTTTAGTTTAAAACAGATGGCAAACGGTTGGCAGGAGCTTTCAGCAGCATTAACAGTTGTATAGGAAAGTAGGACTCCTAGGACAGATGAGAAATGAAATACCCAGTGCTAGAAAGTGACCTGAAATGAAATCCAAGGGAGAGGCCATCTACACACACTATACTGTTGAATCTTCCATTTTTAACTGAAAAATGCTTAGGTTCAAATACTTGGCTCCCTCATGTTCTCCTTCCCCCTTTGCCCCTTGCAGTCATCTCCAGCATAGACTACTACTTATCTCCTGCCTCTGCAGTATGTGCTGCTGAAAGACATTGCACGCTGCAGAAAGCAGGCTTCATTCTCCCCTGACTCAAGTTAAAACTCCTTTTCCTGACTTTGGTTAAAAACACATACATGTTCTTATAGACAACTAAAAAAAAAAAAAATACACATGCGGCCATAAAACCTTTGGATAAAATAAAATTAAATTAAAAAAATGAGAACGGAAAAGCTCTCCCCGAGGATGTGGATCAGATCCAAGGACATCTTCCATTTTCCAGCTGCCTTTCTGCTCTGCTTAGAGTGACTCCACCGCACACCAGCCATCCCGACCCATCCAGGGTACCAATTACTGACTGAATCCAGCAGAAGCACATTCTCCTCTCTGGTTCAC
>NW_010585308.1:938847-1003227 GCF_000705375.1 Tinamus guttatus
CCTAACTTCGTGCTGAGGCTACACAGAGATGCAAATCCCGCAGTTCCTGAGCCAACCTGATTTCATCCTGGGTTTTGACCCGAGCTTCCAAGGTGTGAAAGAAACTAAAGGACTGGATTGCTACCAGGAACAGCCACCCTCCTCCAGGAGAGCGGGCCACTGTGACCCATCAGCAGCACAGCCCTCCAAAAAGGCACCAGCCTCTTTGCAGAAGGAGCTCTGCTGTTGACAGCACCGATACGAGCACATACCTGGTCCCTGGGGCTGCACATGTGAGTGCATTTCACTTTATCCCACGCCATTTCCATGCCTCCTCTTCACCCTGTACGTTGAAGTCTTTCTGCTTCAGCAAGGGAGACTGGGAAACTTAAATGTACAGGTTTACTGCTAGCAAAGAGAGTGTGAAGAAGAAGGGCAAGAAGAAATGACTAGATGGAGGGGGAATCAAAAAACAGACTACCAGAAATCCTGAGGCTGCTGAGAAATCCGCAAAGGAGGAAAAAAAAAAAAAAAGGAAAAAAAAAATAGTAACTTGCTTTATTTCTTGGCTTTGGAGAGTCAAACGATCAAGTTCTTCCTAATCAGAACTAAAAGCTCCAGCTTCCCAGCAAGCTGCATTTCCCTTCTATCCAAAAGTTCAGGCACAGGATGCAAGAGAAAGAGGCCGCAAGCACGGCATTTCTGGAACAAAGCAGAGAAAGAAGAAAAAAAAAAGTTCTTTTGGGGAAGAGGAAACATTTTGAAGAATTGTTGATCATAACATTGATTTTTCAGTCTGAAGCAGTTTCTCATTTCAATCCCTGTTTGACATGAAGCTGTTACAGAGTCAAAACTGAAATGACACCATTGGCAGAACGTTCTCAGACAAGCCTAAACCATTAAGTTTTTTCACTCATACACACATAAAAAAAAAAAAAAAACTGTGGAAAACTGTCAGGCCACATTTCCACCTTTGGGATGAAGCCCAGCAAAAGGATGCTAATATACACTCACTGGCCTGTAAGGTTTACAACTGATTTTGGAAATATCCTACAGATACTGTTCTCAGTCTTGCTACCTTCCAGATACCCCCCTCACTCTGTCTGTTTTGCAGAACTACAGAAAAATGCCATGAAGAGCAGCATGAAAACTCTTTTCTGCCTGCAATATAGACTTGGCTGCAAGAGAAGCAGCTAGCGTGTGCGAGGGCAGAGCATGCAATCAACCCCAGCAGCAGTTAGCAAGGCACACAGAGAGGAAGACAGGCAATAACTGGGCTCTAACGGCTTGTAGATCCTCCCAGCATTTATTAGCCATAAACAGGATGTGAAAATATATATAAGAGGCCACAGCATGAAAATCACCTCTATGTTCTTCGTTATAATCTTTGTCAAAATAGAGCTGGGGAAAATAAGTCCGAGCAGGACTCTGAGAAGCATTTGGGGAATTAAATTTAAGGGAATATGATGAGACGCAGAAGACTAATTGCTCCTGAGCTCAATCCCAATGAACAGCGATCGCTTAAGCACATTCCTTACATTTTCCTAAATAACAGCACAGTTCTGGAAGACAACCTTTCTACCATCACAAGGTTTACTTATCTAGGTGATGCCCCAAAGCTGCTCCTGGGTGCTTGGGACTGCAGTTTTACCTGACCACATCCCTTGAGAAAACACAGAGCAGATCCCTGTGGTTGGAAAGGCCTTTGAACAGAAATTATCAAGAATACGGACCTTGACACCGCCGGGAGCTGGCCTTGAGCTTTCTGTGCATGCAAGAGCTCATGTTTTTCACCCCAAAACCATGTGTTCCCACCATAGCCTTTAGCTTTGGCAAAACACAACCATGGGGGATCACACCAGCTACCATGGACAAAGTGCTGAGAGCCTCCACCTACCTGCACAGGGGACTTGGAGCTAGGCTGCCCCTTGCAGTTGTTTCAGCTACTAAATACATCCCCGCCACAGCCATGCCAGCCCCGGCACTGATGCTAAAGCCCCCAAAGTTGCTTAAAAGGTTGGCGAGCCATTGCCCACTTCATAGCCCAGCTACAGGACACCAGGGCACGAGATCCGTGCCAAACAGCTCAGAGATGAAGGTTACATCCCATACACTGGCTCACAAGCCATTGCAGCCACCCAAAGTGTTTTAAAGGCACTACACATCCCTTGCTCTGCATCAGTATTCCTATGGACAGCAGGGACTTTCAAGATACATCCCTGGATGAAAACACTGGATATTGTATCATCCCTTCGCATAAGTAGTGCTAACAACCCACAACTGCAGACTATTTTCAGAAACTATTTTACAGGAAGATGCATTCAAGAGTAAAATCCACAAAAGACAAACTTGGCGCTGTAAAATGATGGTAAAATTGTTGGCAAAATGATCAAATTTTATTAATAGGCTCTTCAGCTATTGAGGAAGCAAACAAACTCTGTTCAGCCTTCTCTTCAACAAGGGAAATAAAGTTGCCTGATCAATGTGCCGATTCTCCCTCCCTTTGTTGGCAACTTTGGGCAGAGAAAGGGAATAACCCAACCACCACCTGTGGAAAATTCCTCTAATTTATTCCGGCTATTGACGGGACCACACAGATATGAGCATCTCCCACTCCAGTAACAACTGCGGCAGGAACAAAAAGATTACGGGGCCAAAGCAAAGCGATTAGAGGAAACGGAGTTCCTTTCAGGAGCAAGAATCCTGAACTAGTAAAAAGTAAATCGGCGAGGAAAGGTTCAGCAAGACGCCTCTATAAAATGCAGATAAAGAAGCAGCAGCGGTTTGTAAGAGCTGTGGAAAAGTAATTAAGATATTTGTGTTGATAGCCTCAATGCCTAGATGCCTGCAAATAATCTAAACCGACAGCCTACTTAAAAGAAATCGTACTAGAAGGGACTTGCTTGTATCACTTGGTGTTTATCTTGCTTTCTTGCTCTGTCATTGCCAATCTTTCCTCATTTTTTCCAGACAACTCACGGTAAAATACAAGTATTTTTAAAAGCTGATAAGTGTGAGTTCAGAGCACAAACATAAATATAGGAGCAGTTACTCCATTTTTTTCTCCCAGTTTTGTCTTCTTCTCTCGCTACTCCCTGTCCAAAAGCACCTCCTCTTAATTTGCAATTAAGCTTGTTTAACACTATTTCCTTGTAGAACGGCATCATCTAAAGAGAGAGGAAATCATAAGTAATAAAACAGCAGTAATCTTCAAGTATAAAACTTTTATCAAATCAAGTTTCCATTAAGCTGACCTTAAATTATAGTGTGATATTGGCACCTGAAATATTAAATCTGAAGATATTTAGACATTTCTTTCCCCAGAAAAATGTCCTATCTCTTCACCAACCGACAAAACAAACCAAAACAAGAACAAGATCTGAAAGGCCTTTCACCCAAAGACAACTCCAAGCTTTCAAAAATTATTTCTGCTTTCATGGCAAAAAGACAAAAATACCTTCATTCAAATCCCCATTCCTGTTTCTCAGGATGGAGATGGGTTTTTTTTTTGCAGAAACACATGCGGGTACTGCCACCTTTTTGAATAAAATAAAATAAAATAAAATAAAATAAAATAAAATAAAATAAACATACCAGAAAGCACTAAAGCTCATCCAAGATAGCCAGGCTGACACTCTCTGCAGTCAAGCAAAGCATTTTTCTTGCCTTGGTGTGTTTCTGTTTATCAAATCCCTTATACACTTTATATGCCTTAATAGATCTGGCAGAGAGTTACTTTATTATGTAGAAAGGTTTAAGTACCAATTTTCTTCCAAATTAATTCTAACTCAGCAGGGGCAGGTAAACTAAATGCTGCAAATTATCAAGAGTGCTGATATTAACAGTGTCGGAGCTGGGACGGGAGCAAAGCTGACCCGAGAGGGGTTAATCTCCAGTACTATGAAAGATGCTTGTGCCTTTTTTGAGTGAAAGACATGATCTGGGTCTATACTGGGTATGTAATATAGGTTCCCTCTGGAAACTGATGGATGGCAATATGATGTGCTAGATAGAGGTAGAAGCACAACTCTCACTCGGCCTCCGTTTGCTTCTCTCCAAGGCCACCTCGCAGGGATCCACCAGCCTTCCCTGACATTTACATGGGTCAAACACCCAAGTGCCCTTAGCATTTTTTCCTCTCTACATATTGCAACTGTTGAGCCAGTTGCCAGATTCGACAGAGAGGATAAACTTTCAGAAAGCCTCCATTGCAGTCAGCAAAAAGGGGTGTTCACTTACTGCTAAGGCTTCATCCTCTTCCTTTCTCTGGAAGGTTGCAGGAGTTTCTTGTTTCTGATGAATTTCCTAAGCAAAACTCTGAAAAATCTAGATCAAAGACAACTTTAAGGCAATCTCCCCTTGCAAGCAATTTTCCAAAGCAGTGCAAGCAGCATCCCTGAGGATGCTACACAGATCTTCAGATTACATGAAGATACCAGCTGGAACATCTGCCATCACTTGAGCTGACACCAACAGAGATTCTTCCTGCTGCTACGCAGTACATCTCTGTTTTGGAGCATTTATCCTCGCATTTCTATGAAGCCATGTGTTTACATTTTAGCACTCACAGAAAGCTCCATGTCCCGCTCTGAAGAACCACAAGACTCTTCTCTACCACTTCTCGGCAGAGATCACATTGCGCTGGAATTAGGTCAATCCGACCAATTTATTCCAGATGAGGAAATAGCCCAACATGCATCAAAACCCCTACATGTTCCTAAACAAGCTACCTCCCATGGCTTTATTAAGAACATTCGTTACTGGTCAGAATGTAAAGAAAAGATGAGAAAAGAGTTTTCTGTTTCTAATGCTGGGTTTTATTTTTTGCTCATACTGTTTGCGCCGGATTGAGAGCAAGGAATGCTCGGGGCAATGTGGGTTTTGAAAGCTTTCATCAGCTTTGGCTGTGCAAAACGAGAAGCGAAGCTGCTCCAGCTTTGTGCGAGACTGTGATGTTCCAGGGTAACTCGAAGAGGAGCCTGGCTGTTCTGACAACGTGGGGGACGTAACAGCTGGGTACCCAGGACTTGGGCAGCTCCCCTCCCAAAGGCTTCTTGCCTTTCTAAGCAAGTGTTGTCTGTGTTGTCTTCTTGATTTAGCTTTAAACAGTGTTATCCAAACCTAAATTCTGCATTGCTTCAGACCCAAGAGGCACCATGACGGCCTTCTGTAAGTTTTCACAGCAAAAAAAAAATCACTAATTTCAGATGGAACAGGCACTGAGGACATCAGGTACGAGGGAAACATGGGCCAGAAACTTAAACCTCTCTTGCCATAACACAGTTTTACTGAGAGCCTCAAAAAAGAGTTTTTCTGACTGCTCCAAAAGTCTCTCAGATAATATGTCAACTTCGGCAGGTTTCGTTGTTTCAAATGTCTGCTTTTAGACTGCCTGAAGATACGAATCCTAAGTACTGAGCACAGAGGAATGTAACACAACACTGCAAGGCCTGGCAGTTTTGCAGCCAATCCCCAAATTTCAAAGATGTCACCATTAACAATACAACAGCAAATCATCTGGGCGCAGAGTGACACAGGTTGTGCGTCCGATTCCTTGGGAAGCGGCTTTAGCTCCTGAAAAAGCTTTAGACGTGGGGAAATAAGACTATATCAATGCAGATCATCTTCAGACTATTTTTATGACATTGCAGTAGAGTGCCAATGGTTGGATGCATTTTAGAAACTACAACTGGTTGATTTCTTTAGAGCTCTGGTCTGGACATTTACTTCTTAACACGAATTATTTTGCTTTTGGAAAGTACTGAAACTCTAGGGAAGTAAAGGAGGAAGGAGTACCTCAGCTCTCCTGTACGTTAGGCTTCCCAGACACAATCTCAAAAACCACCCGGGTAAGTAACGTGGCCGAGAGTAACTTAAGGGCAGAAAGGCCCCCATTACCAGCACATTATGTATTTCCTAAGGCCCACATTACTGACACATTATGTATTTCCTAAAGCCCATCATTACGGAGTCAGGAAATTATCATCAATAATTTCACTTAATTGCAAACTAATTTCCTCAAATATAGCTTCCACACACAATTTCAATTAATTTTAATGGCGTGAAAAGTTTGAAGGGGTTTCGTTGTCCCCTGACTACAAACCTTCAGGAGAAAGACAATCCTGGCACAGATGCTACATTCCTTAAAAGATATAACTGAAAATTAATTTTCAATTCTAAACTCATTTACAGTTTGCTTACACGTTCTTTTAAAGTTCATTCTGTCCTGAGAAAATAAAAGCTGTAAACTGAGGAGGAATCCTGTTTTACCAGTGAAATTTGAAAGGTGAATTTCCATTTTAAATGCAGGGTAGAGCTTAGACTGATTAGAAGGGAGGGACGAGCGACACCTCTTAAGAGGGAAAAAGGTAAAAATAAATATTTTAAGCTTGACCTTAGTACCTGGCATGTGGGTTTGAATCCACTCCTTCCTGCTAAAACAGCCAGCGGCAACATGGGACATGAGTCGGGGGAAACAAAGTTAATTGAGGAGCAGAACGCTTTTAAAAGTAAAATAAAATGACACCACAGGCACATGGGATTATAGGGTGTATTTTCCCAAATCCAGAAAAAAACAGAAAATCATTATCAATAACTTCAGGTTAACAATTCCTGCTAGGAATCTTTCTTTGTAAGTGCCACACAAAATCAATCCCCCGGCCATACCTCTCTATAGAGCAGGAGAGCGTACAGGTTTGTATGGGTGGGATTATTTCCAACCTAAATTGCAATAGTTAAAGAGATCAAAAAGAGAAAATTATTTACTTCAAGACACAGGAAAGCCCTCGTGTAGACGTCTCTAACTTGAGAACACCACTTTCTAAAATACCTCGGTGTTGTTATATGGAAACAACCAGGCAACACAATCAGACTAGACAACTACAGAAAAATAAGTCTTAAAATCAGTACCTCCATAGAGAGAGATTTCACAGCGAAGAATGATCCATTCTTGGAAGAATTAGTCCTAAAAGCAAGTTATTACACCTGTGTAAGGCTGGCCACACTGCCACACTGGCCACACTGCAATTTTATTTACGGTGGAACAACTGAGCAGCTCTAATCTGTCTGCAGAAAGGCCAATTTGTTTAGTGTTTTATCCAACTATGAATTTATTCTGCCGTGTTTTCCTGCCTTTCAGCAGTGAGGCTTTCTGAAGGCATAACGCTGTACTTCTCTGCAGAAACACAAAAAGCCTGCGACCACTTGAATGGAATTCAAAATGTTCTTCCGGATCGAATTATACAGTAACAAAGTGTTTTGACACCACCGTATCAGTAGGGTAATTTGCTCGAGGTTGAAGCTTGTTTATTTATCTGCAGGCAAGCAGAGCACATGGGAAAACCAGCCACCAGTCTGCAAAACGGTCATCTCTGCTTCCAACCTGAAGTGCTCACAGCTATGGTGACTTCTTTCCAATTCCACGTGCAATGTGTCAGATAAGAAATAATGCTTCTTGCTGTGCCCTGTTTTATTACAGTTATGTGCACGTTGGAGCAGGACTCTTCCCCGCGTTTATCTCCATTGCAATGAGGGCGGTTTCTTGCATCCACCACTGAATTTATTTTTCGGAATGGACGGACCCTTTTTGTTCAGGTGCATTCAGGGGAGTTCTTAAAAGACTTAAGCTGCACTTTTTGACGGTAGGACATTGTGACATTCTGCACTCAAAATGAACACAGGAATGCACATCCCTGGCAAAGAGCAACTACACATTTTACATGGGCTGAAGATTTGATATCTAGAATATGAGGTGGGAAAGTGATACAAAAATAGGAAACGATGCACAGCCGTACACAACATTACTGTAATGATCTACAGTCCTCTTGGAAACACTGTAGAAATGATCTCGGCATCAGTTTTGCAGCTGAATTACTTTTTATTTGGGAGTAGATGGATGCCAGGAGCTACACGCAATTTGCCTCCTGGCTCATCACTAATTAGGTTTTCTAAGTGCCAATATTTCTTTCTGGCATCGGGGGGAAGACATTTTCTCTTAAATAACATGTAGTGGCTATGAAGAACTCCAAAATCATTTTCACTCAGTCAATATATTTTTTTTTCCCCAAGAATCATCTGTGTTTGTTAGTGAAATTAAAATAACTCTGCTCCTTCATCTCAATCTGAATCCTGCATGTGTTTTTGTATCCAGGTAGGGGATGCTTGCATTGAAATGTGACATTTACACTGGCTTTTACGAGTGCTGCTTTAATTAGTTCTGTTTCCATGGGACCCTAAGCATCATGAGACACGCTTAACGGGCAAGGACAATATTCATAAAAGAAGTTAGGTCACTTCTGTAAACATTTGCACAGCTTTCTTCGTATAGCATGCCATGTGGATCATGCTGGACATGTTTAGGCTCCAACTTTGCCAAGAAACAAGGCAGAGCTCTCTTGCACTCATCTTCTCCAAGTGGTGCTTCGCTTGTGGGCAGGAAGGGCACTGATACAGATATTCTCAGCCTCTTCTTTTTGCATCCTTTTTCTCCCCCCGTGTGCTAGGAGGAAAAGAAGTGTCAGCTCCCACCCCAGCCACCTTCCTGAGAAGCCTTAGCTTCATCACTCGTCACCTGAGAGAAACCAGCTCGTATTAACAGAGGCATCTCAAGAAGAACATGCAGCGCTGTAGTGGCTCTGGGTTTGTTGGCACCAGCTGATTCCCTATGGCATCGCTATGGTAACTGGAAAAGCCATCCCGCTCCTGGAGTTTCCATAAGTGAGTGCAGTTAAGGATGAGCTGGGGCCAAGGCCACAGCCGCGGGGAAACAGCTATTTTCTGGAGCAACCAAAACAAGCGGTCTCTAAAGAAGCCCCTTCTTTACACCCATCCCCAGCTCGACCCTCCAAATGATTCTCTCAAGGACAGGCTGTGTCACCAGCCAACAAAAATCACAGTCAACAGTGAAAAGGGGTTTGGAAATGCACAGGGGTTTTGGCCAGCCTTGTCCCTGTGCTACGGTTGAAGAAAAAGAAGGACGAGGACTTGGGATGAGCAGCTTCCCCTCCTCATGCGGGCGCCTCCAAGCCACATAAAGCACTTCCCACTCATCTGTGTGGCTGCTGCAGCATGTTGGACCCTCCAAGGATGCTGCGGGCAGGCAGGCACGGCGGGAGATGACACTCTGGAGAAAAGGGAAAACAAACACATCAATAACTGGTGTAGAGGCATCCGAGCGCAGCTGATCTCGCCGAGAATCACTGCAGTGGCCTCGCTGCGTCCTGCAGCAACTGCAGCGTTCTGCTGGCAGCTCCCAGAGCTGCTCGGGGTCCCCAGCTGCCCTCGGGGGCCCTTCTGATTTTTCAGGCCCAAACTGATGCATTTGGTGTTACAGCATAGCAAACACATTCTCCCTGTTTGCATGCAGCTCTCCTGCCTCCTTCTGCACTGCGTGGTTGGAAACCCTGGCAGAAGGTTTCCCCTCTTCTAACAGCACTCCTTCCCAACAGGCAAACTCCAGATGCTGCCTTGCAGCGAGGACTATGTTTTGCTATTTCTAAACATTCACTTCGAGTCAATTTAAGTGCTATAACTGCCCCTCTAGTGCAATCAGTGGGCTCAGTGAGATCTGCATAGCACAGGCAGGACAGCTGAGGCCACCACTCAACATACTTCAAACCTGGTTTTATCTGCCTCTAAATGCCTGAAGAAAACTCATACAACCCTATGGAGCTGGACATCTGTGGCACTGCAGCCATGCAACCACATGGTTTTTGTAGTGGGAGCTCCTCAGAAGACAATTGAAGGAGCCACCCAAAGCCAGATACAAGAATAGATGTCTCCAGTCTTCCGGGGTGCACTTCATACCTCTTGCTCCAGACGATGCTAAATTGTTTCCTTGGGGCCACTTTTCCTGCAGCCGTTTAGGTCCCCTGAGGAGAAATGCCATTTTTAACCTGCTTTATATCTGGACACCCAGATATTTTAAGCACTGTGCACATCAACACCTGGTTCTAAGAGCCAAGGATCCTGCTTTAATAAAATACATCAACTGCACTGTCAAGGTTTTTGGAGATGTAAGCTGTAATTTATGGCTTCATGGGAGATGGGGGCCTACAGAATCATTTTGCTGAATTAGCAAGACAACTTCACTTTATAGAAGGGCAACCTTTAAAATGTGTGACAAAAAGAAAAAAACTACCATAGGAGCCCATAAAAATTCAGGCTTTGCTTCTGGCATCCTAGGTGAGAGCTGTTTGGGACAAGTACAAATCTTTGCGGGTGAGACTTTGAATTCCAGATCCCAAATTAGAACGATTAACCTCTATTTTCCTTTCTGGTACAGAAATCAGTCAAAACATCCATTTTCATTAGCAGTGCTGAATTGAGTCTTTCCACGTTACCAAGACAATACCCCAAGCTGCCCTTTGCTCAGACGCATCATCACCAAGGGCATCCTGTTATGAGCTTGGCTGGTTATTCCAACATAAAGCCCTGGATCTGGAGCACAGGCAGAGCAGTGACTATGGTAGAAGTCATCTGCAACACACACTTTGAGGAGACCTCAAGCTCAGTCCGGAAGGTTTGGCAGGAGCAACATCCAGGAGAGCAGGAGTCGTTAGTTCCGAGTGATCTCCTCTTCTCGACACAGAGGAGGTTCCCTGCAAACTTTTAATTCAAGGGGTCTCGTCACAACCCAAACGAACAGCCTGAGGTGAGCGCTGGGGAGCTGACGCCTTCCGTTTTCACGGTGTCGCGGCCATTGCAGCATCACAACAGTTTAATACTTCATGTTCCATTGAAGCTTATTGTGGAGGACACCTGTGGGCTGCAGCTAGCTGACACCTACAGGTTTTTTTGCCACGTATTGATGCTTTGCATTCACCACTTTGAAAACGTCCCTTTAACCCCTCGGAGGATAACCAGGGACCTGGTGCACCAGACTGGAGGTTTTTACCTAGTGGGGAGAAGACAAAGAACCAGCTCCAAAGTACTAAGACCCAGTGCAGCCTGCATGAAAATTAAGCAGCTATTTGCTAAATTTACTCAGTTATTTATACCTGGAAATACAGTACTTAGAACACTGTAACACTTGTCACACACGCTGAAAGGGCGATTGCTAATTTGCCATCCAGCAGCTTCGGATAACATAACCAGAGCAGTTACATTACCCAGCTTCAAGTGGTTCCCTAAATTCCCTCCTTTATTCTTTCATTTAGAAGTTTCTGTCACCAACTTCAAGCAACTAAGTTGGGGTCTCAGCCCACAGACTCTGTTTTGTACCATGATGTTACTGCCCAGTCAGGAAGTGTAATTGTGTTCAACCAGAGCCCGCTTTAGAGCAACGTAACAAGTGCAACGAGCCTAAACAGTGCCCTTGTTAGTAATCAGATGCAAGAACATACACCATAATTTTAATCCCTATTTGCCGTAGATAAACCAAAAAAAAAGGACATTTACGACTGTGCAAATGCTGTCATGTTGGACACAAATTTTGCAAACAAACAGCACAGCTGATTACGATGCAACTGAAATATTTGGGGAGAAACATTAGGAACAGCAGAAAATGCCAGTGCTGGGAGGTGGAAGAGAATTACCATCGATCTAGAGAGTTTCTATCCACACTAGAAAACTGCAGTTGAAAAAAAAAAGGGGGGGGGGGGGGGATTTATTTGGAAACAGAGCTTTGAAAATATGTTGCATTGCTCTTTTTTAAACTTATGCTGGGTGCAATCTCTCATTTAGGGATGCTCAATATAGAGACCACTCATTTTCTAGCACAACCTAATGCATTCCTTTGAAGAGCTCAAAGGCAAACAAATCCTAAAGAAATTTTCCTTAAGTTGACAGAATCCTTTCAAGTCTAAGAAAAGAGCAAGCAGCACCCAAAATAACCAGCTGTACTGAAAGACAGCGCAAATCTGGACCCAAGATACCCCCGTGAGTGTCCAAAAAATTGATAAGTAGACAATATATTTCACTTAAAATCATCAGGCAATTACACTTGCATCATTTGGCAGCCAAAGAGAAGATAAACTCTATCCTTATTTATTTTCTACAAGCCCCAATGTTATCAACCTTGTTGAAGCTATGAATGTTCAAGGTCTGTTTCAAATAAACGCATTTGCGAGATGTTTTCTTAGTGAAAACACGGGCCCAGCTGAGCAAATTGGTCCAAAGGAGCAACGTTTTTTGGTGTACGCTCCGTGTTACGGCTGCAAAGTGAAACGAGCTGGAGCAGAAGCACCTGCTGCACATGTGTAAGCCCAGGTGCCCCCAAAATCCTAGTGGGCTGGGCTGAATCATTAGCTGGGGGACAATTCTGAGAGCTGTTATAATCCCCAGAAGGCCACAGCTGGAGACTGATGCTACAACGCCAGTCTGAGGGCTGCAGTATCAATTCTGGAAACTTCAAAACGGTGAGACAGCGGCCGTTTTGGGCAAATTGGGGCAGAAATGCAGCTTTTCTGTCTCCGCGCTGCCGCGTGGCTTCCTGTAGAGATTGCACCCGCTTGGCTCCTGCTCAGCTAGCTCCACATCCCCAGGCATTTCCTTGCCGTTGCTTTGGGCCGAAAAACTGCAGCGTGCAGGGCATGCACCAAGCAGCCACGACACCAGGGAACGTAGGAAGATGCTTTCTGCACCTCTTGGCTACCTTATTGCTTTTGCAACGCGCTTGAGTAACTGCCTGGGCCTTTGGCTGCAATGGCTTTTCCTTCTGCCTGGTGCTGCCCCATCGGAGATGTTCTCAGAGGATGCGACAGCTTCTGCTTGCCCAGCCCAAGGAGACCAGCAACTGCATCTGGAGCCAGAGCACAACGTTAAAGCTTTGCTTTTCCCCTTCCCTCTGAAGCCACAAAGCGAGCCTCAAACCAGGAATAAAACCCAGTACGTAAAAGAATTCAAGGGAATCCACTAAAAACACAAAGGCCATTTAGGAGTTCAGCTCAAAACATTACAGAAAGCAACGTAGTCTCTTCATATATTAAAGGTAGTAAGTTAACACTGAATTATTTAAAAATTTAGTTAGTTTCCTCTGCTTCATCAACAAATGTTATTAAATTTTTAATGAGCAAAAATGGTGCAATAAAACTAATGAAGCTGGTTTTACTAGGGAAATGCAATAACGAACAGTACCTTTTATTTTAAAGGAAATACATACATTTAGTACAATGTGTTTTATAATATAATAAAAGGAAGGTTATTGGTTTTCATAGTTTTGGCGTAAGCCCCCAAGCTTGCAGTGAAATCTGCAGGAACAACAACAACATCCTTCAGCAGCCACCGTATTAACACTATGTTTTAGACGTGCACGAGGTCTTCCTCTTGCTCTCCAACTTAAGTCAGCCTTGGAACCGCAGTCTGCAGTAAACTGCAGCAAAGGCTTCAACTCTGGAGCTCAGCATCAAAATGCATCATTGCCTTGCACATCCTTACATGGTCCTCTTTGTGGCAAATACTGTTACCTTTATTTTTTTCAGAATAAAATACTGATATGCTTCATCCTCCAATAAATATGAATGTCTCCACCTTGCTACTCCTCCACGCTTTAGCACCCTGCAGATCTCTCCCCACTCTGACAGGAGCTGGGCACTTTGGTCACGTTTGTTAATACACAGCGATCACCAACACACAGAGACTGTAAATACCCAGATCTCAATCCAGATCTCTATATATGTACATATATTATCTCTACGTACACATTTCCTCTAGAGACGGGGCTTTTAGGCAAACATGTAGACTAAGCCCTTACCTCACTGCAGGTTCAGAACTGGTAGATGTCATAAGCAGTCCCATATACCAAGACATTTACGGAGCCTTTACAACCTTTCTCTCGCTGGCAATTGCAGGAAAGCAGCAGTCACAGGGGCATTTGCAAGCCCAAAGGGCTCTCGATGGGGCTCGAAGCATCACTGCCTGCCACGCTCTCCACAGAAGGGCTCTATGGCCACAGAGCTCTGCACACTCTGCTTGCTATGATATTAAGCAGGGCACAGCTGATACCCCACAACGAAAGAAAGGAAAGGTGAGATGTTTTCACTAACCTGAGTAACAAAACTCAAAGCCTAATTTGTGTTTTTAAAATTAATATCATATGTGATTAGGTAAAGTCACTGTCATAACATATATTATGTTAGATAATTGCTTTCTGAAACAGAGAGAAGTGTGGTTTGAAATCACATCTAATCAGAGCATGAGTAGTGCTTGCCTAGACGGACTTCTGCAGTCTGAGTTTGTGCCACATAGTCAAAGTTTGTCCCACCTGTGACGTGTGATTTTTGATGGCAAACCCTGGAAGCTCCTATGCAGAGGAAAAAAATGCCAGACAAGCAATAAAAACACCACCCTAGATGCTCAGTGAATGGGAAATAAAATCTGAGAGCAATATTAACTTTCATAAAGAGAAAATAAAAAAATGAAGATGCCTTGGCCAGAGTAAAAATCCCACCCTATAATCCATCACACTGCAGATGGGAGGCTGTCACCAGGCAGTGATTCCTCCTGGGAATTCCTTCCCATTCCTCCAGGGAATAAATGATTCAGAAAATTCTCCCCATTTCTTCAATGCCCAAGGTCAACAATATCAATGGAAGAGGTGTTTTGTTTTGTTTTTCTTCTTTAGGAAGCTACCTGGAGCAAACACATGTGAACACTGCATCCTAGTCTCTTCTCTAGTTCTATGAGCAGCATAAGAAAAAAAGGAGAAAAAAAGAGACTATTAATAGTGTTGTTTTATGTCATTCCCAGCAGCAGAACATCAAACAAGCACTGCCCTCACCGCCCTCCTCCAGAAGACTTTATCTCAGTTGGAAATATCTGGGGAAAAAAGGATAGGTGGAGAGCAAAGGGAGAAAAACCCAAGCGATGCTCACGCTGTGTTCACATCATCTCAGCTCCCCTCTCTGTAAATGGCAGTATGAGATACTTAAGTTTTTGTGCAGCAAACAAATCACCTTAATTGAACACCGTTTTCATTGGAACACAGGCCGTGGAGCTTAAGGCTGAAGTCCTCCAGAGAAAATGGCCCTATGATTTATAGCAGTGCTGCAAGAACCAGAAGCAATTTGCAAGGTTGCGCATGAATAATGCAGGGTGAGAACTGCACAGGATGAGACCACTGAAAGAAAGTAAATGAAGTTCCTTTAAAACTGGTACGTATAGAGGGAAGTACTTTAGCGTGAATTATTTACCAGCACTGCTGATACTGCAGAACCACCACAGATCTGCAAGTATTTCAAGTTCCAGGACAGCAGTGGCACCATCAATTCCAGAAAAGCCCCTCAAATGCATTAAGGCCTATGAATATGCAAGGGAACATGCTAAAGCAAGGAGCAGAGGTAAACTCTGAAACACCCAGCATCAAGTTTGTGGACTTAAAGCTCTGAGGCAGATCCAGCTCAGGGGACAGCAGTTGCCTTATGTGAACCCACCTGAGAAACTCTCCATCAGCAACACAGACTGGGGCAGCTCCTGGCAGTGCTACTAAAATACTCTACTAAAATACAGAGTTTTTGTATTATTGTGTGGTAACACGTTCCTACGCCATAACGCATGCACCTTTTCTGCTCAGCCAAGCAAATTTACCACTTCAGTGACATCTCTTTGTAACCTAGCCTATCTCTTTTGGTGTAGATTTGCATCTAGATATGGCCATTCACTCTCTTCAGATCAGTTATAAAGCCCAGTCTCATGCAGCTTCTTCTTGTTTCTTCCCTGGCTAAACAGAATGCTCCTGGGAAAGCCCTAAATTCACTAAAAACCCCAACTTTTATTAGCTAGAGTAACAGCCCTGATTCATCACCGCTTTATTCCCATTCTACATCTATTCAATTAGCAGGGCCGTGACTCACGTTGAGATGTTAATGCAGACACATTAACGAGCCTCCCCGTGACCTCCTGCTTGCCTGTCCTACCTCTGCCTGGTGCACAGCAGTGCGGCCACAGCATGTCCACATGGGCCATCTGCACCTCCTCATGCAGCCTTTAAAAAAATAGAATTTATTAGGAAAACATCTTTAAAAATCCTTTTTTTTTTTTGGCATGGTGGGGGTGGAAGTACAGCCCCAGTGCTCGTTTTCATACCCTGCTGCCTTGGGTGAGGTTTCAGGATTGCAGCTTTGCCTGCTCCTCCAGAGGCACCAGGAGCAAGCGGAAACCCCCTAGCTTCCTTCCTCCACTGCTCCAATCACCACGGGAGCGTTTTGGCAGGGCTGCTGAAGCTCCCGCCAATACAATCCCCACTTCTGAGCGCTGGGGAGAGTATTTAGTGCCGGGCTAAGGCTCCTCTCGTGGATTGGAGCAGACAACCTCAGAAATCAAACACAGGAGCTGCTAGTTCGGTCCATGGGGCCTCCTATGCAAGTAACAACTGACAGGACTTTGGCCTGGGCAGGGAACTCCCTGCCTGCAGTGCAGGGGGCTCACGGGGAAGGATCTGCTGCTCTCGAAGGTTTAGAGCCACCACACAGCAACACTGGGCGCCTTCTGCGATGCCTCTTCATGCTCGTGGACCAGAGAGCTTTGCCTGCTGCCATTCAGTTAGAGAACCGGAGCGCGGGCAGAGCGGGAAGCAACGGGAAGGGGAAAGCGTGCAGGATCCAGGAGCGTTAGCAGACAGGAAAGGCAAGTGTTGTGTGTTCCTCCCTCTCGGCTTCCCGTTTGTGCTGATTTTCCCTCCCCAGAACCACAGCAGGAAGGTCAAGACACACACACAAGAGCTGGTTTTCCCTTTGAGCACGCAGGGGATCAAGGAGAAGCCCATGGCAGACCCCAGATTCTCCCGCCTGAAATAAGTCACCTGGAAATGGGTCTGGGATCTGCAAAAGCCCTAGGCACGGGTTGCACAGGCACAAGACCTGGTGCGTTTGCGACCTCCTCCTCTCGGTAGATGGGTAAAACACGTCCTGCCCTCTGCCTGATGCGTGTCGGTGCCCGTCAGGCCATGCTGCCTCTTGCTGCGTTGCTTCCATTTCCTATAGGAGGGCAGGGAGTCCTTAAAACACCACTGCTGCAGTCACAGAAGTGCCCTGGATTATGCTAGTGGGGACAGACAGCTCTTCCAGAAAGAGCAAAGGGCTTCCAAAAAAAAAAAAAAAGAACTAATTGATTTATGTAATGTTTGCTTTTTTGGGGGGAAAAGAAAATGATGTAAAAGATTCTGTATGCCAGCTAAGCACCAAAGCCTACAAACAACTCCATAGCAAGTGGGACTCGACCCCAAGCCAAGTGCTGTGGCAAAGCGAAAACCAGAGCCACGCTGCAATTCAAGGCAGCACTTGGGCTCCTAGAGCCCCGATATCAGTCTAAGGGTATAAGGTAATTCGGGCTGCAACGTTCCTAAGAGCTGCCCAAAGACACGACACAACCCTTGCAGGCTACACTGGCATCCAGCAGCCACAAATGTTTAGCACGCCGTGTCTTTGCGGCCAGGAGAAACATCAGCCAGACTGTAAAACACGTTTAACTTCATGCTGCTGTTTCCATCTGGATAGAGTAAAGCCAGGTCAGAGGTTTTGTTTTTGATTAAAAAAGCAGCTCTTCAAGTAACCCCACATTTTCACGAAAGGGTTCAAAAAGCCATTGTTGAGCTACCCATTCCTCACCTGGTAACTAAGCTTCCATGACTTTCCTGTCTGGGGATGATAGGGTGGGGAATGGGTCACAAAACACCCTTAATTTTATTCCGTTGAGGATGATGACACATGACCTTTATTCTAACGACGACCTGATTCCTCACCTAAATTTGAGAATCCCATAGAAGTTGCTTTATTTCTAAATCCCATGAGCAACTAGCAGCTTCTGCTGTAGTTCATCTGCCCCAAGAGCATGACAAAAAACCCACAAAACCAAATGAAAACAAACAGAAAACAAGCAGTCCTAGCTCCTTTAGAGCTTGCAAGCTGCTGAAGGCCTTAACCATATCTGCATGGACTCCACCACAGTCCATGGTGGAGACTGGATAAACGCACAAGTTGCAAAGAGGTTTAATCTGGGCGATAGGGACATTTCTCTTGAACGCCTGGGATAACCCTCCCAACTCTTACATGGGCGCACACCTCTGCTATACGCAGGCCAAACGCACTTGGAAGTCACTTTGTACTCCCAGGTCAGCTTCCTGGATGGTTCACACAAACGCCTGTCTTCACCACAGCAAAAATCCAAGCAGGCGCCGCGAGCAGCCTCAAAAACTCAGCCACGTTTCTACAAGAGGAAACTAAAAGGCAACTTTAGTTTTTCTTTGCCCGTTTTAAACTGTCAAAACAATAGCAGTACTTGCTTTCAGCAGGCCCAAGGGAGCAGCCTTGTGCTGGGGAAAATGACACCTCCGTAATAGAGGCTGTGCTGAAGTGCCTTTAACGTAGTTACCGAAGCTATTTAAGAGAAACCTTAATGCTAGTTTGAGGTGATAAAGAAGAACTACAGAAAAAGAAAACCGTAAAGCAAGGTATTTTTTTCTCCCCCTAAGGAAAAAGAAAAACCCTAAACCTCTGTATGCAAGGTCCATATCTTCCTTGACAAAGATGTTTAGAGCAATTGATTCTAATTTCTTTCCGAGGGCCATACTTTAGCAAGGGAGCACAAAGCCACCAATTCAGTTTTCTTCTTTGTATTATAGCGTTATACATCACTTATTTATCATGTTGTGAAGAGAGGGTGCAGGACGGCGTGGACTCTGATGGACCGAGACACCAATCCACCCCGAGGACGCGCTCGGGCGCCGCTCCTGCCCCACGCTGCTCTGCCCTTAACGAATGCAGCAAAAGCATCAAGTGGAAACTCAGCAAAAGCATCTTCTGGCAATGAACCCACAAGCTACCAGGACAGCCCTTGCAGCATCAGTAGCAACCGCCAGTTCAGAGCACTTTTTGGCACTTTTTGGCACTGTTCCCTCCAGGTCGGGGCTAAGCTGGGCAGAGTTTAGCGCCTACTTCTATGGCTTGCTTTCCCCCAGAGAATGGAGCTGCAAGTAAATTGGTGTCCAAATGAAGGAAAAAGATAAAACAGACACCCCAGAAGACAAAGGAAAAATATCTCCATACCTGCAAAGGAAAAAAAAAAAAAAAAAAAAGCTTAAAAGGACCCCTACAACTCTAAAAATCATGAAGTGAAACTAGCTCTTCCCCAGCACTTCTTTTCTCATAGTCCCCTAAGGAAATCCTTGCCCAAGGTCTTTTACAGCCCTCTAGGATTACTATCTTTAAACCGTTTTCTTCAAATAGGTATTTGCCAATAAGTGCTAGATGACGGTACCTTCAGCACCATTCTTTAAGACGCACCTTCATCTTGGCTGCTTAGCAAGAGCTCTTCATTCCTTCACTGCAATCTTTTCTGTGCTCCTCTCTGCAGTCAGTTTGCAGCGTTATCAGACCTTTCCTAGTCAATGGGTAACATTTCCCACGTGCGTCTTCTTGGGTTTGGCACAAACCTAAATATTCTGATGATTAACTTTATCTGGAATCTTCATTTAAACTTGGCTTCAAAATTATCCCTTTTCACACATATTTTGTTATATCTTTTAAGCATTTACACAGCAGGACTGAAAAAAATGCCAGCAACTGCAAGGATATACATCTGCTCATTTCATGTTCACGTGCATCTATCTATATATAAACGGATGACTCTGTAGACAGATGCAATAATAAATACAAAACGCACTGCCATTTTCACAAGGCATCAAGCACGGTCACAGTCTCGACACCTTGCTAGTTGCACTGCATCCAAATTGGAACATCTGGAGGAAACCCACATGTTGCACTGGGAAATGCATCTAAAGCCAGTTTTCACCCTTCACAAGAGGACCAAGAGCACAGCTGAAGGCAAACACAGCCTATTCGAGCAGCAGGATCGCTTACTCCATGTCCAAGGCCATGAGGATGCTACAGTTCTGCAAGAAGGGCTCTCTGTGCAGCAGGGCTAAGAAATGGAAGCAATAGCCAAGGGAAACTTGGCTTTTCTTTACAGGTGAAGAAATACTAGGCATCTAACTGCCAAGACAGGTGCAAATCTGTTGCATAAAGCATGGACCTTGCTTTTAACTGCAGCTCGACTCATGCATTTTGGAAGTATTTGCAACCTTGGTCAGATTTCAAGAGCACTTCCAACAAAGGACATTTCCTCAAAGCGAAGAAGACCCACAAAGCCCTCTTCCTCTAGCTCAGCAGGGTTTCTTAGTGTCCTGCAGAAAACGTCCCACTCATTCAGAGGTCTACACCAAAATCAGGATTTTGGAGATGTGCCATTTAAATCCTTTTCCATGCCTGTCCTTTCCCTGTGCGGGAGCCAGGATGAGCTCTAGTAAGTAGAGCCTCGCTTAAGCTTGAGGCTTGGCACCTCTTCCACACTGCTTTGCAGCTTAACTGTGACAACTCGTAGCATGTACAGAAGAGCCCCAGTTCCTTCCACAGACCTGTGGGCAGCTCTGGGCCTCCTCGCCAGCTAACCAACCACATCCAGCTCGTGTCTCCTGAAAGAGGCCGCTGAGCCTGTCTCCAGACAAATAACACCGGCTGCCAGCACTCCAAGTCTTGGCTCTGCTCCCACACCTCCAAGCCAGACAGACTTACTCGAAGCAGATGGGTGCAGAAGCGTCCTGGCCATCCTGAACCCAATGCGTGTGTGGGAAGGGCTCACTTTGCCCCAACGCTGAACAGGGGAAAGCTACAGAGACAGAAGAGCTTTCAGCAGCATCTTTGTGGCAATAGCACCTCAATTTGGGCCATCGCCATTCCATTTTTCTGTTCTTCCCATTCTCCACACGCTTTTCCCTACAGAATGAATCAACTCCCGGCCCAGCAACGTGCTCCATCCACAGCTCGTGCAAGTCCCTGTCATGACTGTTCCCCTTCCTGGGGTGCACATGAGATGGAGAAGAGACAGGATCAGTCTCGGGATGCAGCAGTCATTACTAGCATGAAAGGCACCAGAGCTGCGGGAAGGTCCTTCAGCTCTTCCCTTTCTCCTCTGCTCACCCCCTGCCCAAACTACTTCTTGCAGAGAGGTTTTCAAGAGTACAAAGAAATCCTAAAGGGCACAAGGAGAGCCTCAGAATAAAATTATATATATATACATATATATATATATTCTTTATCCCTGGTTTTCACCTCTTTGTTTCTCTCCTCCAAGATTCCTTTCCCATCTTTAAATTTACAGCAAAAGAGGATAGTGTTTCCTTTAATGCTATGCAAGTTTGATACCTTGAAATTTTTACAGTTTATAACCTAAGGAAAGGCTCTCTAAAAGGAGAGCTACTTCCCACCACTGTCTGAAAGTATCAGTCTCCCAGCTGTCTATTATCCCCTGCCATAAGCTCCTCTCGCCTAAATCCCAAGAATAAGTGTTTTCAAGAAAAGAAGAAAGCCCTTCACCACTCAGCCAAGTGTGAGCAGGCAGAGAGGACATACCCTGCATCTGCTCTGTTGATTTAGGCCTCCTGGCTAATCCAGCTGGATTACAAGAGCCAGCTTGCCCTTGTTCACTATCTTTAACTAAACACTGTGGCCTTTGAGCTCTTACGGGTGGTTTTTCCTCCAGGATCTCTGAAGTAACTAGGAAGCTCCATGTCCACGTGAGGAAGAACTTCTTTGCTGTGAGGGTGCTGGAGCCCTGGCACAGGCTGCCCCGAGAGGCTGTGGAGGCTCCTCTGGAGATCTCCAACCCGCCTGGATGTCACCCTGTGTCCCTGCTCTGGGTGTCCCTGCTGGAGCAGGGGGCTGGACTGGGTGATCCCTAGGGGTCCCTGCCAACCTCAGCCATTCTGGGATTCCGTGAACATAAAGCAACCACCGCAAACCACCACAAGGAATTCACTTGGAATAACCTCTCGCTAACAGAATAGCTCTGCCATTAGCTGCAGGCCCCACTCCAGCTGCCCAGCAGTGGACAAGCCATCACGGTCTACACTGATCCCTAGCAAGTACTGCTCTATTCCACACAGCTGTCAGCTCTAGTTAAGAGCTGCCTGTTGGTGTATGTTATTGATACCCCTGCACACCATTTCTTCATTAGATGAGTCTAAGCTGAGCACACATGCTTATTATGGGTGCCATTAGTACAAAAAGAAGGAACTGAATAGTTCCCAAGCAGCTTAAAAGCTCTTTCATGCTGCATAAATTTAACAACTAAGGACAGAGATACTGTGTATTTTCTCATATAAAGAAGATTCTAGGGTAGGCACAGATATAAATAGGAGAAAATAGCGCATGAAAAAAGGCAGAAAACTGGCAAATACAACTGAATCGAGATGTAAAATTAAATCTGCTCAGAAGGTATAAATTGACAAAGTAGAGACATGTGATAAGCAGGCAAAACAGCCCTCAACACTTCTTGCCTGTAGCTTGTTGGAGATCTCTATCACAAACATTCATGTATACATAAATTAAGGCAGATTAAAGAGAGATCCAGTGCTGGAATTAAATACTCACTGTCCAGATGAGCTCCTAACAGCACGAGCTCCTTCTCCCGTGTGTGGGCACTGCAGCTCTGTGAATTACCTCTAGAAAAGGCAGCTCTGGGGAAACTCGTATGTGAAGAGCAAGGGATCTAGGAGGATGCTGTGAGAGTCAGAGAGATCTAAAACCCCAGATCTAAAACCCCAACTGTGCCTTGAAAGATGAGGAAGAATAAATGCCGAAGAGTATCCTTGGCATCCCTGAACCTGCAGGAAGAGCTTCCATGAGCAGAATTTTCCCAACGATGCAGAACTGTGTTGCCTGTTTCATAAACATGTATTAGAACAATCAATTATCTTGTGTGGGAACTCATTTAAATGTGGACCTCGTGCCAGCCCGCTATGTTAGTCACTCTGCGAACACGGTTCACTTGAATAATAGATATAGGAACACAGTACTCAAGTCCCGAGGGCACTGACTGCCAAGGCAGTACAGGAAAACCTATTCGAGGAGCCACACAAAACAAATACCAGGCTGAGGGTGAAACCAAACCCAAGACTATCTGCTCATTCCTGAGCACACTGTGGAACAGAAAACGACTTAAAGGATTTTTCTTAATAGATGATAATTTACTTCATCTATAAAACTAGCTATTTTTCTATTTACTACCATCTTAGGAAGTTCAGAGCTCCCCACTGGAGGCTTCTGCCCTCTCAGTTGCTGTGGCCACACACTAGTTGATTAACATTTAGTATGTTGTGGGAATATAAATCTCCAGTGGGAAGACTAGACTTGGAAGGCAAGATGTTTGATGGTGAAGAGCAGTTATTCTTCCATGAGCATTAACGAAGCTGTAATCAATTCAAATTAATAAGAACTGGGAAAGGGGAAACTTCTGGTGCTGGTCTCTTTTCAGTGGTGGCCACTGATAGGACTAGAGGAAATGGCCGGAAACTGAAGCACCAAAAGTTCCACAGGAACTTAAGGAAAAATTTCTTAACAGTGAGGGTGCCAGAGCACTGGAACAGGCTGCCCAGAGAGGTTGTGGAGTCTCCTTCTCTGGAGATCTTCCAAACCCGCTGGGATGCAGTCCTGTGCCACGTGCTTTAGGTGACCCTGCGTATGCAGGGGGGTTGGATTAGATGATCTCTAGAGGTCCCTTCCAACCCTAAGCATTCTATGATTCTATGATTCTGTAGATGAAGGCCTAACGGTGGAGCAGCAAAATCCGGCTCTTCCTGCTTGGCCACCTCCCATCGCTTTGGCCATGCCAGAAGCTGGAAATGATTGGTGTTTCTCCCCATTGTGCTTACTTGCTCTGTTACACCTTAAATCAAGAGTTAACAAAGGACCAACGTTATTGCACAAATGGTAGTGGCATTTCATTTGTGTCAAAATGCTAAAATGTAGACATCCTTGCACTGATTCAGCCTAGTTTATATGAAAAATATGATCCATTGCCTCTTGCAAACTTACAGCATTAATTCAACCTGCAGCCCAATTACTCTGGTGAATCCACAGCTACACACCCGTGTGGACAAACACCCCATTTTAATCACAGATGCGCAGGTCTAGCAAGGTATCTGCCCCTCAGTGCCATTTTTGTCCATCCTCGGGTCCAGAAGCTTTTTGCTGTGCTGAATTATTTCTGAAAACACCTTTTCCTCCCAATTAAATCCACTTTCCAGGGCTTCCCTCATCCTTCAATAATACTTGGTCCAGGCACAACGTAAATGAGGTGCACACGATGCTCATCTGTGTTCCTCTGCAAGGATTAAGGAAGAACAGAAGGGCATTTTACCCACTTCTGCCCCATGTGGGCGCTTCAAATACCAGCTTCAAAGGGGAAGGAAAAAGAGCCAGGTCTTCTTAGTCCTGGAACACGAGTGCTTTCAGGCTGAGCAGAACAGCAGCTTTTACACCTACCCATGTGCATGACATGACTGTGTCCTCCTCCCTAACACCTTTACTAGGACGAGGCTCCCAGTTCTGCTCTGGACTTTATCCCCTTTCGCTGCTTGCCATTTCCCCTCAAAGGCAGGGGAGGGGGTGACTACTTGGCCCACGTTTTTCATAGACCTGTATTTTATTTTTCCAACCTTTCCCACCAAGTTCCTCCACCTCCCTGTGTGTGGGTGGCCGCTGCCCCGGCTGCTCGCTCTCTCACACTCACCGAAACGGAGGAATGAAGCGGGCGTTTAGCTCCGAATACGAGGAGCAGCACAGTGCCAAACGCTGTCTATTCAAAGTCTCCAGAAGGGCACAGATTTCCAGGGAGAAAAACGTCCTCAGCTGGACAGATGAGCGATGCTCTTTCCCCGTGGCACATCCAGCCTTCCCAATTGTGCCACTGGTTGGCCCTTTGAAGCATATTCGTAATTAAAGTCCTTTCCCCCACGTTCATTGAAGTCCCTGGGTATCTGGCAAGCCCTGCAGCAAGAACTAAATGACAAATAGGACTTTGTACCTGGATTCTCTTGATTCACGAATAAAGCAAGCTAAAGAGGCCATCAAATTACCCACCCTAATGTCAAAGCTGAGCACTAAGCAGCAGCCAGGACCTGGAAAACACTTTATTTTAGTGCTCAGGATAGCTGCAGGTTACTTAGTTTGCCTTCAAATTGCCCCTTTCATTAAGGAAACACCATACGAGCTGCCATTATCTCCCAATAATGAGACACACACTGGTTAAAGAGCTCCCAATTGCTTTATATTTTTTCTTTTGCTTTACCTTTTTTTTCCCATGTGCATCACCTTCATCTTGCTTATAGTCATAAAACATATCTGATTGCTCATCTGCTCAAAGCTAATAATACTCCTTAATGCTTTGGATACAAGTGCGTTTAACTACCCCTGTTTTTGGCTGGGAATGTGCAGGTCATGTCTGGCTCCCAGCTCTGCCCAACTCCTCCTCCTCTTCACTGTGGGCTTGGGCACGCATGTTCTGCAGCACGAACACGTATAATCACACCCATTAAAGAAGCTTCCCCATGTCAGAGGGATGCATTCCCTGGCTCTGACTTCTCACGCAGATGCACAAGCAGAGGAAAAAGGGTTAAGAAGGTCTGGGCAAGGGTGAATCCCGATTTCCCGGATCGGCCTGCAGGACAGCGTGCTCCTGCAGCTCGGCACGCTGGAAACGTTATGAAACAAACCTGCTTCATCCACCCCGAGGCACTCGTTTGACAGAATGGGAGTAATTCAAGGACTCTCAAGGTGTGCATTTAGCAGCTCCTCTAGGACCTGGCATAAACCCATCAAACCTTTCCGAGTCATTTCATCAACCCGCTTATTTGATTTTAAAAAAAAGGATATTACCAACAAGCAGTTTTATCCTTTCTACTCCCAGGCTGTCCCTTTGTAACTGTCAACATCCAACAGGTTCACTTCCAGGCGCGCGTTCGATTTAGATTTGACACAATCAACACAAGTGTGCCAGCACGCTACCCAAACCAGAGTTTGCATCACGCTTATGCTGCCCAAAAGGTAACTGGAATCCAATACAGAATGCACTAAAACGGCACAGAAGGGCAGTATCTTACATGACCTCCCGTAGCAGCTCCAAGTTACCCTTTCAGCTTTTTCAGAACAGACGCAAGCCGGGACAGCTAGTTTATCCAAATAGGAGTATTTTCGACAGAGTTTTAGGATCCCCCAACTCAGTCTCAGCATGACCCCAACTGCCGCCATCAAGGACCTCTCCCCCAGCCATGGCCTTAATACTAACGAGGAAATGGGAGCAGACAGAGAAACAAGCCCACTGTGAGCAAAACCCTTATATCGACCATGAGGTATCAGGTCTCACCTTTCCCAGAAGGTTACAACACCCCATTCTACTTAGGATGCTATAGAAAGCAAAGGGATCTGTGTCTCTCAAGCTTCTCTTTTGCAACAGCAAGACAACAAACTCCTTGGAGTATTCGTTATGTTTCAAGAGAGCCTCAAAGCTCTACCCTTCCAGACATGGTTTTTGCACAAGTCCTGAACACCTAAAAGCTTCTGCAGTGAAGAATTTCTAGGCAGGTTGCAGAACTAATCTGTCCTATGTCAGCATCCTGACAGTTTGATTAATTAGCTGGTCCTGGAATAACTTAAAGTTAAGCAGATCAAACAACTCATTTAAATGCGTCTAATGCTTGGTATGCAAGAACTACTAAGGCAAATAATTGGATACCACTTAAAAAAAAGTAAAAAAGAAAAAGAAGGATTTTAATTTTAGAAGAAACATCTACAAACAGATTTTAGTATTCTTACTCCAAAGTGTTGTACCAGGCTTGTATTTATTACTGTATAACAACTGGAGTTACAACCTGTGCTAGTGGAAGTTGCACAAAGGCACCTGTGGAGCTCAGGTGCTCAAGCAGCTCATGGCACCCTCAACTTCAGCACCTGGGACACGAGAGCAGCTGCCAAGATACTTAAGCACAGCCCAAACTACTCACTCACTCACAGACATGCCAGGATTTCCCTGGGCACAGTCCCACTGCAGTCACGTTGCTTATGGAAGCAGACGTTTGCCTGCAAAGCTGGGGCTATAACGTGCTACAGGACAGGGCAGTCCTGGCTTCTGGTGTTTTCCGCAGGCAGTGCCTTTTTTCCATTTCCCGGAGAGTGGGAAGAGCCCCTGCAACAGACGTTAAACTCCACGTCTTGACGGCGTAGCATTAAGTACCAAAAGAGTTCATTTAACCAATAAATTGCTTATTTGTAAGCAAACAAGGCAAATTCATGGTTGAAGCAGCTGCTTTGGAATACAGACTAAATGGAAACCGTAAAATTGTCGGCACCCTGTAAAATAGAGCTCTATAACCCCACTGAACTGGGAGTATAAAGCACGTAGGAGCACACACTGCACATGCGTATGAGCGTCTGCCTCAAGGTAAAGCGGGGCTCCAGTAAGGCGGGCAGGTAGACAGCTCTATATTTTTTGGAGAAAAACACTGAAGGTCAAAACTATAACAGATCTGGAACAACGCTGGAAAGACAGGAGGAGGAAATTGCAGATGCATGAAGTGGTAGGTTGGATGACCATGGGGATCGTGGACTGTGACAGCTGAATGCGAATAAGCCGGTGGTTTATAAAGTCCAACCTGCACACTGGAGAATGGCTTTGGAGTATTTTTTTTTAAGTCGAAAGGAGTGAAATTCTTCACCTTCTAGTGGGACACACAGTGGGCAGCAAGACGGGTAATAGATCCGGCATGCACAGTATCTGCAACACGACAGCCAGTTCATATCATCACCTTTACCTTCCCGCTTGTGGCAGGGAAATAAGGAAGCCTGTTTGCTCCGCACTGTCCTCGTCATGCTGCCATGAACCCTGAGTGATTCCAACCTCCCAGCACCCAGGACGAGCCCCGTCACCAAACGCTCAAGCAGGGCCCATCTGCTTTCCCTGCAGGTAAGTGCTGGCCCTAGCTGAGCCTGCTCCGAGCAAACAGCTGGAGCAGGCAATTCCCAGAGATCCCTTCCAGCCTCAAGCATTTGGCATTTCTCCATCGGAGCCTGACCCACAGAAACCATCTCTCCATTTCCTTAGAAGCAATAATGTTCTACTGAGAAATAACAAGAGTGAGAAGCCGTCTTTCTGAAGCCTCTTTATCTTGACTGGCTACCAAAAGGCACCCGGAATCACTGAGATTATTCCACTCTGTTGGAATAAAAAGTAGCCAAGCAGCTCTGCAGGGGCATGACTGAAAGTAACGCAGGGCAAGCTGGAAACTTTTCTTTCTTGCACTTCCAATTTGAGAGGCGCTGAGAGCAGCCCACCCTCCGCTTCGGTACCTGCTCATTCAGCAGTCTCTGAAACCATGTAACAGTCTCCTGACTGTGATGTTCTTGTTTCTAATGCGTTTAAGAAACTTTAACACAATTTGGTGACTTGTTCTTCATATTTCTCTTTGCCCTTTCTGCTTCAATTCTGAAATATTATCGTATTAGACAAACTGCGAGGCCTGCACCACAGGGCAAGGTAACAACAGGAAGATAAAACACTGCGCATTAAAGTAAATATCAGCTGTTTCTGCACAGAACACGGAGCACTTCTGTCTAAGAAGTTTTCTTATTTCTTTCGAAAAAAGCTCTGCTGTATTTCCCTTCTTTTAAAGGTATTATTTCTGGAGTGTTTGCTTTCTACCCTGGGCAGCACCAAAGCAAACAGCGCCGAGCTAACTGCTGGGGTGCAAGAGGCCTCGTAAAGCAACATTCATCCTGCCTTCTCCTCCAGCTGCCTCTTCAAACGGGAGGTCTGCACTACCATGGATGAAGGGCATCGCTTTCCACAACCAGTGGCATGTAAGCAACCAAGGTGTCCCTGCTGTTTTCCTTCAGAACCTCAATCCTATTGACCCCAAGCTGTCAATAGCCAAGAATCAGCCCTACTGATGCCGCTGGAACCACAGCAGAGGCCCTAAGGTGCCACATTTCTTGAGGAAGCCTGAGGTTTGCTACTGAGAGCCTTCCTCCAGGAGCCAGGGCTCCCACAGGAAAGCAGAAGTTCCTTCCAAAAGCAAGCCTGCTTTTCATGAGAAAGGGGAGAAAAGGGGACAGAAGGAGAATGTGAGCTATGCCTGAAGAGCTGGCACCATATGCCAGATCTGACCTTGCTCAAAAACAAACAAACAAACAACCAGAACAAAGGAAAACCAACAAACAGAAACAAACCTCCTTCCCTGCCTCACAGGCCAAGATTGAGGGGAAGGGGTTTGCTCGGATAACGTCCAATAGTAACTGCACGATGCTTAGCTACAACTCATGTGAAAAAACTACGAAATGCAGCACTAACACCTTCCTGTCGCTTCTTCCTCTGATGCTCCTTCCCAAAGCTCTGTAGAATCCAGGCTGCCAACATGAGGCAGTTACTCTGCTAGTCCTTACAAGCACGACCTTCAGAGCAGGTCCGAGATACGTGTCCACCGAGAGGCTTGCCTTAGCCTGGCAGCGGTGGAACAGGCACAGACAGCCCAGAGACGAAAGCAGCAGCCCCACGTGCATCAAAACATGGGTTTACTTGGCTGGCATATGCTGCTTGCTGCCGCCCACCGCTGCAATTCGGGCAGGCAAATGAAGAGCCAACGTTTTCGAGAACATTTTAATTATTCAGAGCACACAACAGCTTTGCCCTGGGGTCACAGAGGCAGCGCAAGAGTAATGGCCATGTCCTTACGGAAGTGTTGGGCGCCTGAGCCGCACGAGGATCCTGCAGCAAACGTGACCCCCTCAGCCAACGCTGTAAATAAGCCCTGTTCTGCAATTTACTCTCTATAGGCATCCTCGGAGGGGCTCCTGCCTCGGCAGGCTTTTCTCTCAACCTTGCTCTGCACAGACTCTCACACGCCACATAAAAAGTGGGATACATGGAGATATCCCCCCTCACGAGAGGAAGGAAACCATCACTCAGCCTGCATTTATCCCAAAGATCAGTGATGTTGTTGGGGCTAATGGTGTTGCCCTTTTGGAACGGGGCAAAGTGGGAATAATCACACAGCTCGTTGGCACGGCCCAGCTGGCGAGCGGGCACTTCTCAACTCAACATAACTCAGTGACGTTGGGTTGAGAACTCCTACGCTGATTCTTGGGAAAGGAGATGAAAAGGAATATTTGTAAGGAATGAAGCAACCTCTCCAGGCAGAGATCAAAGCCACCAGTGAATTAGCATTCCCTTCATGAGGGCCCCAGAGCAGATTTCCCCCTGCTCTGCTTACAGCCCTGCAGCTTTCCATGCAAGCTGAAGCCGTTTCTCCTTTCACCAGCTCCATTAGCAACTCGTGGTGGGAGGGAAAAAGAGCGCTGGATTTGACTGAATGTGGAGGAAACTCCTGAGGTTCTTAGGACAGAGGAAATGCTGAATTCAATATCCTACAATCAACGGCTACCTGCTGTAGGATAGAAACTCAGAAGAAGGGAGGTCTCATTAATGGATAAGGAACAGCGACAACTAATAGTGCACTTTCAGGTACAAGATTTCACAGCTGAAACAGAAAACTAGCAGGGATCTATCCAAACTCTGCAGCTAAAGACACTCACCACTCCCGTGACAGGAGCACGGGATTTACTCACTAACACCAAAACAGCCACCAGGTCCTACCTAAATCTCTCACTAACACGTATGGGACTCAGACGCTCAGGCTGGAGTTAAAAATCAGTAGTATGATACAGACATTCCAAGGTAAATTTGAGCATAATTCATTCACACGTCCCCAGACAGACACTTCAGTTTAGAAATTAAGGTCAATAATTGAGCCCACTGTTCGCAGCTTGGAGCTCATTAATTTTCTGATGTTACGGTTTAGTTGGCTCTTCTGTATCAATCCTTCAACATGACAGACTACAATCACTGACACAGTGACTCCTTGGAGGATAAAGGTACTTCTGGCAAAAAAAGGCAACTTCATATACATTTATGCACACCTGTGCTTGAAGTGTCTTTTAATTACTCCTCTTGACAGAAGTGTGTTGGCTTGATTAGTTAAACATGTGCTATTCAGTTGGCTGCAAAGCACAGAGAGAGATTCTTGCTCCATCTCCAATGGGACTCCAAACTCAACTGCTATTTTAAATTATTTTTAATTAAGCATCGATAGTCCCAGGTAACTGGCGGAGGAAACCGTTAATGAGCACTCTCCAGCAAAGTGCAAGATCTGTAATATTGTTCTCCACTGTGTCTCCCTTGGCAGATCCAAGAAGAAAGTCCCCCTTGCAGGAAGATGTGTACCACGAGAAACAAGCTGGCCTCAAAGCTGAAGACTACTGTGGAAAAATGGCAGCATGAGGCATCTAAGCCAACGTGACCAGACACGGTGCTGACCAGGAGATCCCACCTCCCATTTTTTCATTTCTTAGGCGCTGTGGAGAGGCTAACGAAATCCCAACTGCATCGGGTGGGGAGGAAGCAGGAAGGAAGGGTCTCTTCAACCTTCTTTTGGTGAGTTAGAGACATCAGTGAACATGAGAAAGGGCAAAGCTGCTGCAAACCCAGCATCTAGCAGACACGAAGCAGCACCAAATAGCGGTGCAAACACTGAAGGAAGGGGCACCCTTTGCAAAGGGGAGCCCGACGCCAGCAAGCCCAATCCTTGCTCAAAGACACACTCTCCAATCCCAAAAAGGGGGCACAAAGCCAAGCCCTAACTTGAAATATCCCTAACTCGAAACATCCCTAACTTGAAATACGGAGCAACGACAAACCCAATCAAAACTCTGACAAATATCAGGGGTCTGTAGCCCTGTTGGCTGGTGCTTCATTGTTTTCTTTTCCTCAACATCTTAATTATTTGCTAATTCCTCACGGGAAATCTCTGCCCTAGTTTTCTAAGGAAATACAGGACTTCATGATTATATAAAGCTCTGACAACTTCACTGTTAAAGAAGAAAACCTCACAGAGAGACCTGTGAAGTTTCAAGTGGTAAACAAGCAGGAGCTAACGGCATAAAGATTAAAAAAGAAGAATTTGTTATTTGGAGCACTAGTAAAAATTAACACAAAATAAAATGGAGGATGCGTTCAAATTGTTTTAGGTCTACTTTAAGTTTACTTTGCATTTAAGATGTGCCCTCCTTGGCCTGGGTGAGAGGATTTTTCCCCACACAGAATGATGCCTTTGTCATTTGAATTCTCCCCTGCTTTCAGGAAAACCCTCTAGAAACGTTCTAGAGGCCATGTTTCCGAAAAGAGCAATCAAATTGATGGGGAAGTATTTAAGGCACTTCAAAATCCATGCATCTCCCATACGCGAACTTCCTTCCCATTGCCCAGAGCATGGCTGAGGCAACCAAAGCCACATTCCCAGCCCGGGGCAGCACAACCCAGCCTGCTTTCTGACCAGGCACTCCAACAGCAATGTGCTGTTTACATCCATTCCTCCTCTTCCACCTCTGCTTCACTCCAGCATCTATTTCCATTTGGGGGCACGCTCCTGGCACTGCTCGCTTGAGGATCACTCCAGATTCCTTGCTACTGCTCAGGGCCAGTGGTGAGTAGGGGAAAGCTGGCTTTGTGTGCCATTCCCGTCGGTAATTTTAACGTGGCTCCTTGTCAATTGGCATGATTCAAGGACGGGCTTTAGAGAGAAACGTCTGCAATTCCATCTTGTAAGCCTATTTCTGGCCCAAGACAGAAGGAAGCATGGGGAAAAAAACGGAACCTGCTCTTCCCACAAAAATCATCGCGGTCTGCCTCGCAAAATTCCCACATCTCGTGATCAGGACTAACCCCTCTTCATGCCATCTCCAGGTAGAGTCAGCTAATCAGACACTGCTCTCCCTATCCCAGACAGGCCGTGGGCTGCATTTCCATGCTCCGCAGCAGCTGCGGCACAAAGATCACTCCAAAGGCCCTCCCAGCCAGCCACGCTCACAAGACACCAACGCTTTTTACATGGAATAACTGATTTTACACACCAGGAGAGGGACTAAAAGCATAAAGAAACTTTAAGGACCTCCTCAGTTAGTAGGATTTTATAAGCAGTGAAGCATTGGGATGTGTTTTATTTTTACTTTTTTCTTCCTCTTCCCCTCCTTTCTCATAAAATTAGAAACCTGCCTAGTCACAAAGCTAGTTAGAAAAAAGCTGTTTACTGAACAAGGCAGAACTGCTTCTGAAGAGAAAACACCCAGTTCTTCTGAAATATAAGATATCTTTGCTGCAGCGTCATTCACTTTCTGAGCAAGTAGTAGTCATTACTCTCAAAGAAAAAGAGTAATCTTTTGACCTGGCAAACATGCAAAATCACCTGCTGACACTGGAAAGCAAATGGCCAAGAAGGGAGAGGATATGCTACAGATTGGGACACAGCTGCACCTGCAAACCAGAGGAAGCCCTGTTAGATATCGATCCAAATGAGCTAAATTAAAGCATAAAACAAGACCATTATGTAATAAAGCCTCTCAGAGAGGCTGCAGCTGAGCTCACAGAAGTGAAGCCAGCATGAGGTGAGGGACGCCCATGCTTGTGAGCACGAGGGAGAGCATCCCGCTAAGCACGAGCAGCGACTCGGCAGGGTCCTGCTGGCAGTGGGGCAGCACAGAGCTGGTCCTGGCAGCCTTGAGCATCTCCTGGATGGCCCTCAGGCAGCCTCAGGTGTGCTGCTTAACGGGGCAGGGGACAAACGCGGCCTCCAAACTCCTCACATACGACAGGGAGGGACGCTGGGCTCAGGATGTGTCTTTCCCCTGATTTTATTATGTCTCTACTAGATTTACACCAGCCCAGCAACGCAGTTTTGGATGCACAACAACCTCCAGTGATCAAAGGGATCACTATGAATCCTGTAGGCAATGGGGAGTCTTTCAGCATCCAGACCACGGGGCAAAAACACACCAGGACCAAAAAAACTCCTCGCAGGATCACGGCATCAGAAAGGCCTGGCAGCACTCGCAGCATAACCCGTCTAATTGCAGCGCGATAATAACAAATGAGCAAGTAAAAGGGAGAGCTGAAAGCAACAGCCAGATGCATGGGCAGATCCCTATGGAGTCCTGGACACAGCCACGGTCAGCTCAGCTGGAGCCTCCCACAGCTTTCTTATCCCGACTGCCCTTGATAGGGTTGAACTAAAACCACCTTCCCATTCATCTACCAAAAGAGGCCACGAAATAACAACAAAAAATCCAAAGCAAGTTCATAGGCATAACTCAATAAAACCAGCATCTCAAACCTCCTGCTTTGTGCAGCCTTTAAATACTTGAAAAACATAAACCCATACAACCTCTCAGAGCATTATTCTTGCCACAGAGAATAAAAGGCTAATTTCTTCACAAAAATATTAAGGCAGACCCAAGATAAACCATACATTTTCACATGCTATTTTGAAGTATAAACGGTCGACCGATCGGGGTACTGAGCAGAGGGTCCTGAAGGAAGCTGAAAAGCTCTCCAGAAGTTTCTCCATTTCATTGTGCCCTGAACTAGGTGCAGCTCTCAAAATGCCCAAGCATAAGGCGACCGGGTCGGTGGGCTCAGCAGCCACAGCTGGGAGCTTCAGCCTGAAACAGGGAGACAGGACACGAAGCACCAGAGCTGCAGCAAGCTTTAGGGGAAAAAAAAAATAAAAATCAGTTAGTTGAGACATAGGTCATATTTAATGCAAACTTCTGGGGGATAGGGCTTTTCTTTGCCCCCTTCCCTGGGTGTAAGCACTCTCTAGACCGGCTTCTAACCCCCATCCCTACCACCCTTGAGGAACCTTTGGCACCTTTGGATAACTGCCTTCCAGCTGGGCACCGACGCACCAGCCACGAGACTTATCCCACTTTGGAAAAGAGGCCTTTACCACCCAACTTGTTCGCTTGTCAGAGCTTAGCTGAAAGCCTATTAGCCCAGCTGTAATCGTTTCCCACCTGGGGGCTATAAATGAGACTGGCTGCCCTTGTAAGGAGCACCTTCTTCAGCCTCTTTTGGGTCGTGCCTGGATATCACTAGACAGGAAGGACAGGGTGCGTGTGGCTTTTAGGCAATAAATAGATACTAATATACTGGGCTTTAATATGTAAACTTGTCGAGGCGTTGCAATAGCCAAATGATTTATGAATTGAAAAATCAATGTAACAGCGTGGGAGGGGGGCTGGGGCAGTCATCGTCTTTGAGATGATGAATTCATAGCAAAAACTAAGCACACAATTGCCTTGATTTGCGGAGTGTCTATCGCAACTCTCCAGGCACATTAAGCAAATTAAAAATACAAACATGTTACAACAGCAAGGACAATAAACCTCCCTAACCCGCAGCCCTCAAGCAGAATAATTTAGCAGCCCTTCCTCTACCAGGACGATGAGTCTTGCAGCACAGCCTCAAAGTCAGAAAGGCTGGCAGATTCCAGGGAAGTTGGTTTCAGAGTCCTCCAGGGAAAAAAAAAATACCTGTTTCCATGGGTCTCCCTGATGCCCTGGGAGTTTTACTAGCGCATTTCATGGGTAGTCCCAGCAGCGGCAGAAAAACTTGCTAGAGGAGATGCGGATGCAACACGGATGCAGACGGGATGCTCCCCACCGAGTAGCAGGCCAGCACGGACCAAACAACAGCTTTAATGCCTCATGTCAGGAACCGGCAGCTCTGTGGTACAAATTCAACCATCCTCTGGCAGGGGAGAGGGTGGCTTTATGGGTTTTTTCTCCCCTGCATGCAAGTTGTCACATCACACCATACCTGCTCATCAAGAACGCTGGACAAGAGGAGTTTCTGCGGTTAATAGCTGTTTGAGTACATGATGATTTCTAGACTGGTAAAACAACAGTTTATAGATCTCTTTTCGTAAGAGCTGAACGGAAAATGAAGGTTTTTATGCCAGGGTTATTAGCTAGCAACACACAGTCCAACATGTTCTAATCGGGGAGCAGAAGTATAGCACAGGAAGCAACACTGCTATCTCCTCTATTTTCTCTCTAAAATGAAATGATGTCACTTTTTCCTCACCTCACATGCAAGAGAAAAATAAGCAGGCTGCATCCAAGCAGCATTAAAACATGCATCACAGCCTCAGCTGCTTTTGTAACAGGAAACCACATCAAAATTGGTCCAGATGCTGTCAACGTGCAAATATTGTTTCCATATCGTTTAAAAGTCACATGTGATTTGCATAGCAATTTCTTTCTCTGCTTTCTCACCGAGTGTTGCTCTGTAAACAAGTGTGAAAATGTCAGACTAATGTATTAACATTTACAGGAGTAATTAAATTGAAACATTTCACTATTTAAATTTATTAAGGGAACGGATTTAAAATCCTGATAAGATACCCACACATTCCCTAGCATTTTGACTTTCAAATGCAGGTTTTTCAAAAAGAGCTTCTCCATTTCAGAAATGTTTTGGGGCATGTAACTCAAGGTCAGGAGTGGAGAACGCCGTAACGGTTCATTGAATGTGCCCTGAGCAGAATCAACCCCAGACAGCTTCATCCTCTGCATAAGCATGGGGTTGTTTGAGGCAGATCTAATTGAAGGATGTGAAGCAAAGATTACAACGTTTATTCTCCACGCTGCACCTGCTGAAAGAAAATGTAGTGCCTTTAAAAACTATACATCATAATATCAGCGGAAGAGTCCTTTCTACTGATGATTTTTTTTTGCAAGAACACCCTTTCCCGTGCTTTATGTTTAGCTTTCTATCTTGGTCCTGCGCACCAGCTTAAACACCTCGCTGTCCTCATCGTTCCCCGAAGACATTCATCAGTTTGGCCTGGCCAGATGAGAAAAGCAAGGTCAAGAACAAGCCTGGCAGCCCAAACCTGTGTCTCTATTTTCTTCTGGAAGTACCAGCCCATTTCTCCAGCAAAACTAAGGAGATAACCAGAGCACCTCATCTATCAGCAAGACGTGCAGAAGTTCCTGATTTCTTCCAATTGGAGGCACCTACCATGTCCTGAACATGTCCGCCGTTTCTATTACTGGAACACAGCAAAGGGCAACTTCACCAAAATCAGCCCAATTCTTCTGGATTTAAAACAGCGACACTTAGGCAAAAATTTGACCCCAACATCCTGCCTTTCAGTGTGATATTTCCAAAACACACCATGTGCTAAACTGAAATCCTGATGAGGACAAGAGCTCTACAGAAAAAGAAAATCTCAACGTGTATCCAAAAAAAGCTCCTAGTGTTGCTACAATGTTGAAACATTCCTATCTCATTATAAACACCTAGAAAACAAAGGATAAAAAACAAAATAAAACCTTTAAAACAGTGATAATGTTTTAATACTCCAAGAGGATTTTTTTAAACTAATCTCTTAAGTTTAGGTAGGAAGAAAGAGCTCATACTTTCCCAGAATACTTGTTCATGAATTAAAGCATAATCTATTTTTCTAGACCAGGTTTCCTTCCACCCATCGTGAGAGGGAAGTATCCTCCTTTTTCTACAGATCTGAAATGATTAGTTTTACAGTGGCCGGGCTTCTCTGATAGAATGCTATGGTGAATAAATTAATACAGTAATGAACAAGCGAGTCAATTCCTGACACACTAAATTAAAACAAGGTCCAGATTTATGAGCTGTGCACTGGCACTCAGGGTGACATGTTCCTTTAAAAACAATTTCTGTTTCTTTTTAATGGAAAAACACAAAGCTGACATACACCACTGAAGGCTGAGAATTTAAGATCTACATGGTGGGTATGTGAGATCCCAAACACACTCAAGGAATGTGCAACACATACAGAAACCATCTTCTTCAGCACAGACACACAGGAAAGTAAAGGAAGAGAAATTAAAATATACTTACTACCTATCTCATCTAATTCCAAGGCAGCTCAGCTTATAAATTCCATTTACATACTGTGAGCAATGATAAACAATAAAGTACCAATAAATATGTTTCTGGATTACCTTTTTCTTCCACTTTTTCCTCCATTAATTACATACAGACATATGGAAAATCCTCACCTTAATAAAGCCAAAGCTGCTTGAATATTTTTGGAGGGGTAAGAAGAATAGTTTCAAATTGCAGAGTCAGGAGGGCAAAGCAGCTTTTGCAAACACACAGTTGTTTTCACGGTTTATCATGTACGTCGCATGGTTTCATATGCAACTCCTTCACCATGTGACTTATGTAAGTAATCGGCACGACACAACTGGCAATTTCACAAACCTAAATCCAAAGAAAATTCTTTTTGGTGGGTATTTGAGCAGAGCAACTCCAAGCTTTGATATTTAACAGTACTGTGTTTGTGACAGTAAAATTCCACTTTTGCGCACTTGCAGATCATCAAAAGGACCGTTTGCTCCCAACTCTAATTAAACATCTGCAGAAAAATGTACCTGCTATTAAATGACATCCTCTCCTGCTTCTCTGTTGGAAAGACTCCGCAGGAATGACAGAAAGTTAAATGTTGTCACATATATGTTCTCTTCCTGAGAAAGGATGATGGAAAGGCAAGCAGTGTGCATCTGTAAGGATAGAGAATGTCAGCCACTTCCTTCTGTCTAACAGAATAAGTTGTTCTGTTTTAGATTTTTACAGAACTTTTAATTCTTATATAAAACCTGTAACTGTGGTCCAAGTCATCCTCTCAAGACTTTGTCATATCACCTTAAAAGACTGAAGCCAGTTCAGGAGAGAGCTCATACCCAAGTGCATGTGTCTAAGATGCCTGTGGCCATTATATGATAATACAGAAAACAGTTCGAAATGTAAAGTCTTTTTTATTATTAATAATTTTAGCAGGCATTATCATACTATTTTTTTTCCTAATAATAGTAGGGGGAGAAACTCAATAAGAGGACTTAATTTATATCTACCTACTGCTTCCTCTATAAATTCTAAAAGCACTTAAATTGTTCCAAAGCTGTCAAGCTGACTAATGTCAGGATTTGAAGCACTTGTTAAAATGCTAGAATCTTCTCAGCACATTTACTTTTACCACTTGTATTTAATCCTTTCTATACAGGTTTTGACCATTCTATAGTAACTATGACTTTCTCTGACCTACGTCCAGATGAAGGACTCCAGACATGCACTTTTCATCCTTTTCATCTCAAGAAAAAAAAAAGGGGAGAAAAAAAAAATGCAGCATAGAGCTGAGCATACCTCTTGGGATAGCATGACTAAATACAAGGAGAGCTGGGGGGGAATTTTTCTGTGCATACAAAAACAATCAAAAAAAAAAAAAACCCAAAAAATGTTTTTGGTGACTCTAGTACAACCAAAACCATGTATAGTCTGAACAGTTGTTCAAGACTGAGCCTGAACCTAAACTTTTTGAAAGGTTCAAAGCAGCTTAAATTACCCATTTATTTCTTTGTTGACCAAATGCCTATTTTTCTTGCTAAATTCTTGGAAGACACACACACAGACAGGTACTTTTCAATGGAAAACATGAGAAAAATAGGTTCCTAAGCTTTTGCTGATTACACCTTTAAGTCAAATGAAGCTTTATCCAAATGATCTTAGAAACTGTAATGACTTTGGTTCTTTTTCTTTCATTTTTCCTCTTTGCAAAATTTATCCCATCCAGAAATCCAATTCATTCATTTTTTTATGATGATAAAAGAGAGGAAAAAAGAAAAAAAAGTTGCTATCCATAGTAACATATTTGCCCCATGGAAGTGGAATTTCTCTGCTTAGCCCTACTCTAACGAACCTGGACAGTTGTATTCTTTTTGTACCATAAATATTCCACAAAATCAACAGCATGAGCTCAGCAAGCAGCTTCAGAGAAGAAAGGCTATTCACAAAAACTTTCCATGTTGGGTTTTCTCTGCATTTTGGGACTAATTCTGTGAAGAATGTGTTATCCTTAGCAAAGTGGGACATGGGGCAATTTTGCCCTATTCTGGTGTCCACTTATTTAAAGAGGAAGTTCCGTTGCCCTTTGACTTTTAAGAAGAAAGGTATTGAAGTTTCACAACCACCACAGCTAAAATTCCATATTGCTGAAGTCCAACACAGGGATTGCTGTGGCAAGGTGAGTTCATTCCTGGTATGTTTTTCCAATTCCACAACAGAAAACCCACACTATGGAAAGTTTCTTATTTTGGTGGCACAAAAAGGCACAGCTTGGCTTACAACCAAAGTCTGCTACAGCACCATTTTTGCCCCTTGTATTGCACATCTCATCTCTGACTGTGGTATGTAACTATAGAAGTTACACACCAAATAGGCCAAGGCATTCCCAGTTTAAGGAGAAGTGGTAACACATGCCCCTTTGCTGCTGTCCTCCTGAAAGTGAAGAGTAAAGATGGTTACTAGTTACATACAGAAAAGGGGGGGGAAAAAAAGTAAAATGTTTACCAATACAAGCAGAGTAAGAAGGTCTTAAAGGAGTTGGGAGCAAGTTGGTATCTGCTGGCATAACTCCACAGAACGGTGATTTACACCTGTAAAAACCTAGCCCAAGGATCCCAGGGAAAGGAGCCTGCACCATAATAACAGCCTGGCCTCCTCTCATTGCAAACGCTTGGCTGAAAGCCAGTCACGTTGAAACTGTGCTGCAGTAACCTCTTCAAAACAGGGCCTTTTTTTTTTTTTCCCCTCCAGAGTTCGGATTTGTCTGGAGAACCTCAAGAAAAATAGAGAAGTGCTGCACTTGCCAGTTTACAAGCTTCCTGGGAGGAAAAAAAAATCTCCACATCTCTAACCTTTATATCCGAGATGAAAACCATCTGGATAAGATGTCAATGTTTTGATTTCCTTCCTTTCAGCCTAGCTGGAAGAACAACACTGGCAAGTCTCACCTGTCTCATTCACCACCATGAACTCGCTAAGGATTATCAAAGGAAAAATATCCAGGAATAACCATCCAAAAAATGGTTATTCTGCACAGCCACAGCACCTCCCACCACTTTGCAGATGACAAAACCTCCAAAATACGCCCTTTTCAGCATGTTGGGACCTCCAGGGATTTTCTCGATGGCTTCCACACTTAGGTTACAGTTTCTGAATGCCTGCACTACATATCGCTAATCCAAGGCCAACAGCCCTTAAAATATTGCTATTAAATTAGTCTATCAGACTGAATAGAGTCAGATTTGCTCTCATCATTAGTGCAACAGAAGCTTCTCCTTTTTAGTTGTTTGAGGCTGCTATATATGCAGGTCTCCTCTGCAAATGTGTCCTCCTTAAACCTTCACCGTTAACAGGTGATGCGATTTATTTTACTGTACTTACAGCCTGTGATGAGACTGATTATGCCCTGCCATCCTGTGCAGCTCTGATTAAGGTGTGTGCCTTATTGTCCTAGAAGATGCATTTTTCTCAACCATCCCCTTTCTTTGCATTTTGTGAGGCATGGCCCTAAAACGTATTCCAGCAGTGTCTGGAAGGAATTGAAATTGAGGTCAGGGTAGGGATCCTTTGTGCAATTATACATGTTGTTTATATATAAATATTTATCACAGAATCACAGAATTGTTAGGGTTGGAAGGGACCTCGGGAGATTATCTAGGCCAACTCCCTGCACACGCAGGGTCAACTAGAGTGTGTGGCACAGGGTTGTCTCCAAGGGGAGTTTGAGAATTGCCAGAGAAGGAGATTCCACAACCTCTCTGGGCATCCTGTGCCAGGGCTCCGTCGCCCTCACAGAAAAGAAGTTCTTCCTTAAGTTCCTGTGGAACTTTTGGTGGTTCCCTTTGTGGCCTTCTCCTCTGTCGGTGGCCACCACTGAAAAGAGGCCGCCCCATCCTCCTCCCTCCCTCCCTCGAGGTATCTATGGACACAGATCAGGTCCCCTCTCAGCCTTCCCTTCTCCAGGCTGCACAGGCCCAGCTCTCCCAGCCTTTCCTTTGTATATATAGTGATTTTTCCCCTTACCTTGTAATAGAGCCTGCCCTATATTACAGGTGTGCCACTTGAGGCAGCAAGCGGCAAAAAGATTCGCAAAAGTCGACTTACCAGCCCGGGGCTTAGCTGAGGAATAAGGGCCTGACCTGTCTCCAGGTCCCACCATGGCATTTTCTGCATTTTGTAGCCTCGGTGATGATACAGAAACACACCAGGAGATGTGAAACTCTCACATTCCTCTTGCTTGGTGGCTTTCCTGCCAAAACAGGCCAGCTGGCCCCATTAAGAACCGGTATTCATATTTTTTGCAGCATTGTGACCAGACTGTGAAGGGTCTCAGCAAGAGATAACTAGCATCTTCCTAATGGTTTTCATGGACTTTCTTGCTGCTGCTTGGAAAAATCCAACAGATGCGTTTTAACTGCCCCAGATGCAAGGTAATCTCACATTAACACATCCCTGCCAAGCCTAAACCCGCTTCTTCTAGGAAGAAATCCTTTTGCAGGGGTGTCACTACCAGTTATTTGCAGGGTGGTTCTGCAGAAGGACCCGAACACAGCTGGACCCCAGGGCCTGCTCAGAATCCAGCTGAAAGCAGCAACTGGGTAATTAATATATAACGATCACAGAGAGCATTTGCATGCATACAGCATAATATTTTGTTTCCACGTGCTGCAATGCCGTACCTCCTTATCCAATTCTAACAGCTCAGTGCCCAAATGACAGCTCAGAAGGAAGAGCACTGAAAGAATCTCACCCGCTTTCCTTTCTTCTTAAGCATGAAAATACTTTGCTGTGTTTGCTGAATTTTCCACAAAGAGAAACCAAGGGAGGTAGAGACATAACTTAAATGCTGCTGTGCCCCACGGTATATTTTGTATCAAAAATGAAAATTTGTCAAAAAAGTGTTTCATGAAAATTATTTTCCAAATGAAAATAAAAATATATTTAGATTGGTTAAAAAAAAATATGTAACCCTTACGGAACAAAGTATTCATCTTCTATTTTGAAGTTACTTTTCATTTTGGTATTTTCTTTGAATTTATGAAAAATACAAAGAAAAATCTCAAGAAATGAAAGCTATATTGATTTTTTTTCAACTCTAATGGAGTACTTGAGGGACATTCCAGTTAACAGGACATTTACATGAAATGCTTTTGTTCTGCTACAGAATAAAGGGCATTTCAGAATTATGAAACTCAGCTAAAGACATGGCTCCCACATGGTTTTAATGGATATCTGGAGAAGGTAAAAATCCGGGTGTAGCAGCAAAAAAGTTACATGAATTTTTCTATCACTCTGTTAGTTAAGAGCTCAAGGCTATTTAAGAATGACTTTACCAGTAGTAAAACAGTTCATTCTGTATCTCACACATAATTGACCGTGGTCCACAAGGACATCAGTTCTAGTTCTTAAAACACAAGGTTGACCATTTTCATGAATTTCATTTCTCTCCTCTAAGAAATAGTCTCTGGACAATAACATATTTCACAAAAGCTACCACACAGCAATGTAGTTGTATAATATAACTGTAGTTCCTCTCAGTCATTAATGGAATAGGACAAAATACAACAAATGCTTGGCTGCCTACTTCTGCTCCAGAGAACATATGCCTGTGGAGAAACAGGTCAAGTGTCATGCAAAATATGAACTAAAAAGCATGTAAATGCACATTGGTCAACTTCTGTTAGTGGAGGTCCAAGAATTGGGCATTTTATATCAAAATTTGATCCACTCTAGGAGAAACTTAAAACTTGAAAGTCAAGGCATGTAGCAGGGACAAGCATGCCGATCAGAGAACCAGATTTTCTAAAAGAGTGTTTTGGGGAATTCAAAGCTGTCTTTACTTAAGAATGTAGAAAACAAAATCCTAGAAAGAGCAACCTCCTTTACAGCATCTGAGGTTGAGAATTCAGAAATCCATGTATTCAAAATTATTCTCTGTTTAAAGCAGGCACTAAAATTTGCTCATATTTCAAGAAGCAGTATCAAAAATTTCTTCCTAAGAGGAAGAAATCTTAAGAAATTAATGAATGTAAAAAGAAAGGCCCACGGACTGTACAAAATACAAGGAACAACTACTTATATTCAAGCTGAATGTGTTGACATGTTTTGGCATGTGTAAATTTCAGATAAGCACCGTTAGGAGAGACATTCTCTGAATTTCTGAGTGATGAGAAAAATGCTCAGGTATTTACACTTTTACTCCGTAAGCCATTGGGCCATGACAATTTTTTTTTTAATTGCAATTAAATGCCTTTTTTTTTTTTTAACCAAATTGAATCACAGGAAAATAAGTTGGGAGCAGAAAAAGCTGCTTTTATTTTGTCAAAGCAATGGAAGCGTAACGGTAACCAGATTTGCCATAAATTTGTGCAATGTTGCCCTGGGCAAATTTACATTAAACAAATTTCTAATTTGTTGTATAATTATAATCAGCTAATGCCATTCAAATATAATGAATAATGCAACCCTCATTCATATTCACAAAGGATTTTAGTCCTAATCATTCTCATCAATTTGGACAGTTTGCTTTTTGGGGCAGATAAACAGTGTTATCCCATGATTTTTTTTTTTTAAGTGATTTATCATCTGTAATTCAGTGAAAAGAAGGATGATGGTGAATGAGGGCTGATTTACTCCTGCTCTTCACTGTGGTTCAACAACAGAACTCTCTTTTTGGTTGTTACCCCATGTCTTTACAACATCTCCAGTCAAACCGGCTGTTGCTTGACCTGTGCCATGGCTATTCGGTTCACACCCAACTCAACCCAACTCCAGAATCTTTCAGTCTTCATCCCTAACAACGTACCCAGGCAGATCAATGCCAACTCTCTCCAAGCGAATAGGAATTCTGCTAAAATCCACAGATATTATTCAGCATAAAACCCTCTTTGCTAAAAGTAAAGATAACAACAAGTGCATGTAGTCATGAAGAAGGCAGAAAGCCTGCAAAAACAGTCCTCCCTGTCCAAATTATTTTTAAGAAAGAATAAAAGCTGCATTTTTAAATGAAACTCCCAAAAGGAGAAGAAACAATGAAATTCTGGTCCAATTCAAGCCAGTGGCTGTGAGCTGAGCAGGATGAAGATTAGCCCCGATAACCTCAATTTCAGTTTATAATTCTTCTGCAGCTGGTGTTCCCTGAGCCAGGGCCATGTAACTATTCCAGCTTTGCTGTTTACTGGCATCCTATTGCTCTCCTATCGGCAGATCAGCTTTTTCCACCTTTATGGTCCTCTGCCTGAAGTGAGATAATTCCATTTCCTCCCACGAGCTGAACCCTAATTTCCAGAGAGCAATTTGTGTATGATTGACAGACCCGCCACATACATTATTCTGCCCAACAGAGAAATATCAACTTTTTTTTGTTGTTGTTGTTGTTGTTGTTATGAAACCTTTTCTGCACATTTTATGGATGCAATGCCTGGGAAGAAGAAAATGCAGGCCCTCTCCCTGCCTCACAGACAACAGTGCTGGGCCATGAGCACTCATGAGTGGGGAGACTCTTGAGCTGTTGGTGACGTACAAAAAGATGGACAGTCCTGGGCTATGGCAAATCCTGGACTAAGGATCAAATTAAGGATGATGCTGAGTCTAAGTGAAGCAGAGGGGTAGAGAATAATTGCTATCTTCAAATGCTTGCTTGGGAATAGGATCATCCGAAGGAGAAGAACCTAGGAGAGATTTCTGTGTCCCGCTGCTGGACCTTGCAGCAAGACTTGCTGCAGGCTAGGCTAAAAATCAGGCTGTTCTGATACAGCATCTTCCACCCTAATGAGCTCTCCTAAGTGTCTCATGTTTCAAAAGCTGTCACTCAAATTACCCTCACTCTCCCAAGGTAATTTGGTTTTCTGTTGTCCCTCCTGAAAAGAGAGTGACATGAAAAACACAGCGTACCATCAACAAAGGAAGAAGTAGCAGCATACCACTGAAATTCTAGAAAGAAAAATATTTACAGCATGCCAACATTTGAAGGAGATTGCAAAATTCATTTTTGTGCATCCCCCTCAGTGCTTGTTGCACATTGCCTTGCTGTTTGGGCTTTAGCAGCACCCGAGGTGATAGCCATACAGCCCCGCTGCAGTACAGGAATCACGTCCCTACCTTTCAAACCTCATCTCTTCAGCAAGAAACAGGATGTCCCTTCTGCCCTTGCTGCTCTGCATCATGATTAAGCTTGGACAAGGAGAAACAAAGAGCACCTTCTCCCACGAGGTCCCAACAGTCAAAACTTGAGGCACAGAGAAGGCTCCCCAAAGCTTCCCATTTTTAACTCTGTAACTGTGTTCAAGCATCAATGATGTTACCAACAAATCGGTCACCCAAATTAAGAGCCAAATAGAATAATCATGAGTCACAGAATGATTATGGTTGGAAAAGACCTTGAAGATCCTCAAGTCCAAGTCAAATCTTAATGAATTCTCTGGATTCCCTACATCGGACATTTCACAAAAATCTGCCTGCTTGCATCTCCTTGCAACCTTTCAAAACATCAGTGCTTGCTTAATGTTTGCAGCTCACATTAATTCCCTCTGCCTACATTTCACTTACAGAAAATCAATGGCACTCGCACATTATGATCAACATCATAACAGTTTCCCTTTAGGCTTGCAATGCACTGTGTAATCATCCTTTCTGTTAATAATCCAGGCATGCAGTTGCTCAATATTTAAAACTAAAAAATGCAAATGCTACATAGTGACTTCAGCTTATGACTTGTAGCAAAAACAAAGCCCTTCAAAAAATCAATCAGCTCTTTCAAAAACCATTAAAAAGTAGTATTTAATAGAAAAGTTTACCTTTAAACCCTAGTGAGGCAATATTGTCTTTCCTGCTATTAAACTTTGGAAGGACAAACCTGTAAAATAAAAGTTCCTTTTTTCTTTTTTTTTAACTGATCTTCAGCATTTGTAAAAGGAAGAAAAACACCTCTTTTATAGTAACTCATTGAAAATCAAAAGTTAATCATCATTTTTTTTTCTACCTAAAAAGAACAAACTTACCTCTATCTTATATTACATGTGCCCTAAGTGTATGATGGTGAGAAAGATAATTTATTTCTTATCTTTAGGAAGTAAAGAGGAGAGAAATCTGGTTAGCTGTTCTCTTATCTTCAAGGAGCTGCCCTCTTTATAAAACCGCTATTCAAGTTCTGCCCTTGAATGACAGATACCTCAGGACCCGTAAATCAAAATTTCCTTAACTTGTTATCTCCCAGTGTGAAACTTCTCATTAATTGCATTGCTTTGTATCTTGTCACTCAAAACCAAAACAGTTGTGAGGCAGAAATTCTAAAAGCCCTCAATAGACATGTTTAATTTTATTATACTACCTAATCAAAGCACAGAGCACTGCAATGCAATTAACAGAACACGAAAATGGAGGCCAGACATGAAATCTCTCCCTTTGGACATGCTCCTTCCACCTTGGGCTCAGCGGACTCCAGGCTGGGTTGGAATCGTTGCTTTAATATTACTGCTACTTCAGAAATCACATTTCCCTGTGCAAAGCTCAGTGTCCAGGTGTAATGGAAGACCTGTGCTACATGTCAGGCAGGATGGCCGGTGGGGAAAAGTTACAAAGTCCTACGAGTTTTCATGAGGAACATACACAGGCTTTCACTTCAGGGCTATACTTACTCACTTTGCTGAAATAATGCCCTATTTAGGCACTTTTTAGTAAAGTACATTAGGTTCATCTAGCTGTATTATTATGCAGGGTCCAAGTTTTACATATTAAAAAAAGGCATTGCAAGAAAAGAACATCCTAACCAAGAAGTCCCTATTTGTTACCTGTTCTGTGATTTCAAAGAAGGCTGGTCATATAATATTTAGGGGGTTTCAAGCCCAATATTGATTAAAAAAAAGAAGGGCTGTGTTTTCATCAAAACCTTCTTGTTTGTTTCTTGTTTGCTTATTTGGCTTTTGGCAATTATGAGGAAGCTGCTGTTTATTTTCCCCAGTAAAAAGCAAAACTTCTTCATCAAACACTCTTCCCCAAGCTCCATGCTGAAAATCATTATTCATTAAAAAATAATAAATAACAATTTGCAGCTGATGCACAAACCTTTTCCAACCAAGAGCTTTGCTGAGGGTACCAGCCACGCTGCTCGTGTAGATCTATGCGGTGCTAGTGGCTTCAGTGGGATGGAGGTGGCTCATGCCGGTGCAGGAGCTGACACGTTGGCGTCCGCTCCCAGCTCTGCGTTTGCTCCTCATCCTTCCTTTTCTCCTCCAACTCATTCCAGCAAATTTCCAGACACGCTGTTCTTATCCTGAACCTGTATTTTAACCTGTAAAAGTTGTATGATGCCCGGAATTAAGTATGCTTTATTCTCCTAATAATACTGTTAGCACAGGAGCCCCACTGAAATCCTCATGCCCCATCCTAACCTCACCTTCTATTTGATAAAGTGGGATACTCTGAAGAAAATGAAGATATTTCCAGGCCAAGTTTCTCTAGGAAACTGAGGAACTTGTGTTAGATGTCAGCCCTGATGCGGTCAGTGAAGGGAGGAAAGGAGTAGTCCCACTCCTTGGCCACTTCTCCGTCTTGTACATGAATTAAACTTCTAACTGTAATGGTGGTTAATAAAACCACCCAGAATAAGTATGGATAAGTGATCTGAAGCAGGATTCCATATTTCTCCCATCATTATTTTCTTCCTTCTCAACAATGATGGCAAAAAAACTCCTTCAATCCCTACCTGCTTTCTTCCCAGGATCAGCAAGCCTTCCAGAAAGAAACATTTAGCAAAACCCTCATGTGCCTCCACAAATCATCTTTAAAGAAAATGTCTTCTCGTTATAGTTTCTTTCAGAATTTTGTGCCTTGAGGGAGCACTTAGATTAGGTCTTCAAGAGGGTTTTTCCCGTAACAAAACTAAAAATTAGTTTGATTTAAAAATAATTAAAAAATAGGTAAAATTTTCAAGAAACTGTGTGGACTCAAACTGTGGACTTCAAGGCAATATGGTAGAGGGAAATAAATGGACATAAATAGAAAAGAGAAGTAGAAAGCATAAAACTGTAGCGTACAAGAAGTAGCTCAAGTCTACGATTGCCAAGATGGCAATCGCACACTGGTCTGGCCCTGGGCTCTCTGAAGGGATTGGGATTTTCTCAGTAGGGCACAGGCTTGGCCATAGGGCACTTTGGTCCCACAGGAAGAGTAAGGGGGCACGTCTGAGGGCACGTTCATGTTGAGTTCTTGGCTACGATCCCAACAAGTGCATGGTGTGTCCACAGCACGTCCAAGATGAATCATGTGGCTCTTCCATGAGCATCGGTGGGAAGGCAGGAACTTCGGGGCCTTAGGATGACTTTGATGGAGAAAGTTTTGCTTGCTAGTACAGAACATCACTGGCAATATTCTACAGTTATGTTTTCTTTTTCCCCCGCCACTAATCTGGGCTTATTTCAGGAACTTATGCAGGCTGTTTCTGCCTTATTCCCCCAAATAGCTGTTTCTGTCCAAGTGAAACTAATTCCTCCCTCCCAGGTTTTTCCACTGAAGCACAGACAGACACTGCTGCCCTCCCACCTTCTCTTCATGGCTCCCATGTATTTACCACGTCCTCCTGTCTCCTGCCGAGGTTGGCCCTAGCATGTGAATGGGAGATGTGTTTCTTTTCTTCTCCAAGGTCAAGAATAAGAGCTGGTTTCAAAGGCAGGTTTAGACCGTTATTGTCCTTTGGGAAAAACACAGCCATTTAATCTCCCTAATAGTGGCTCTAATTAAGGATGCAAATATTCAATTAATCTGGAATACACAGTGGGCTTCACAACTGAGAGAAACAATGTGAACAAAGTAGTTGGCCTGAGACCACCATTTCTTTTATACTCTTCCCCTTTCACAAAGCATTACCTTGCTAAGAACAATGGTTTATTCATACACCTGGGGGCCAAAGCCCTGGGGATCTGGGATATTTAACTATACCAAGTCCCCTCGCCAGCAGCACGCACAATGATGACACCTCACCGGACACCTGTCCTATATTTTCTATATTTCCTATATATGAGTCAGGACTCAAGAGGTCTGAATTTATGCTCAGCTTCTGCTTAGATGTTGTATGGGCTGTTGGATGAACCTCAAAAAAAACCCATGCAAATTGACCATCTCCATCTTTCTCCCTCCCAAACTCTTCCAGGCTGGGCGTTTTCAGCCTTTGGAAAGCCTGAAAGGAACCACCACCATCTGGGGCTTGCCCAGGGCCCAAATAGTGGCAAGTCATCCCCAAAAACCCTACCACAAGCAGAACGGCTCCTCCAAATGCTCCTCCATCCCGGCCCCTGCCATGAAACTGAGCCTTGCAAAGTGCTCATCTCCAGGGAGGAGGGATTTGTAGATCCTATTTTGGGAAGCCAATATTTTGGGAAGCTTGAGGTAACTTCAGTGTAGGTAACACTCAAAGGATCTCTTCTCAGTGCTGGCTGGGTGAGCTGAAGGGATGTCTCATCTTACGGCAGCTGCTCGGATGAGGTAGCTTCTCTTCCCAAACCAAAGAAGAAAATACGCGGGCAGTTCTCAGCTAGAGGAACGTTCTGTCTGGCTGGAGACCAAAGCCAAAAAAAGCTCTGCCTATAATGCTCTGGTGCAAGCACATCCAAACGATGTGCACAGCGGAGCGAGCCGGAGCGCTCCAGCGAGCGCGCAGGAGCATAGGCAAACCCCCAAGGTGGGCACCACTTGGCAGCGCCACATTCGGAGAAGAAATGAGACCCAACAGGGTCAAACTCACCTGCAAAGAAGACCATTTGCCTCGGTGACGCTGCGTGGATGAAGGGGAACCCAGAGGTAACACCAAGATCCACAGGGAATTTGAACACAGGTGTTTCATTTCATCCCAGGAATTACTCTGCAAATCCTAAATCCTTTGTAATGAGGATGTATCAGACTGTAAAAATACAGTCTGGTACGAAATTCCCCTTACTTCAGAACTACCTATTTTATGGTTTTGATTTCATACGACAGAAAACAGGACATCTTATTCTTCTAGAAGATGTACATTTTCCAAAAGTACCTTCTGAAATTTTAGGCTTTTGTTTCTCTTTTTTTCCCCCCTCCTATTATTTGTTTTCTCCCAAGACTAGAGTAAGGCAGGGAATGTACATGCTTTTTGAGGCAGATAAATATACAGCACCTGTGGATGGTGCCCCAGCGATGCAGACCCACAGAAATGGCAGGTTTCAAACCCTGGGCCAAGGTAGTGGAAGATGAGATAATTTTGCTGGCTGGACAAAGAGTATTCACTCAGCCAGCTTTACACATGCCCTTGCTAAATGCTGTACTACTTTGTCTCTACAGATTTATTTTCTTCCTTATTGCTTTAAACCATTCAAATGAACAACCAAAACCTATTTAAAACCGTCTTTGAAGAACTAGATTTACCACAGGATTAAGGCTCCTCTCTGTAATCTTGTCAGATTAGGGTCTGTGTCTTCTTATTTATGTTAACCTCTCAAGGCTGACCTAAATATTGCTTGTAATGTAGTTCTGCTGTAGTTCCTTACATCTTCCCAAACATGTTCTTAGCAGCTCCCCTTGCCCCCTGAAAAACCCTGGCCAAATTATAGCCAGATGCTTGGCACTTGGGGAGAAATACTGTAATAGCAAGCAAATGTGTGTATAAAAAGAGAAAATCCATTTCAATAATAAAACATATTTCATTTTCTAGTTCCTGAGATATTATTAAAAAGAAGGAGCAGAACAAATAGGCAAGGCAACATGAAAGATATGTTGACAGAGTCCTAGCAAACATCCAACAGGAAATTTAAAGTTAAGATGATGCTCACATTATGCCTTTTGTAATGGCATCCACTAAAGATTTCCTGGGCAGGTTTTCATTTTATGTTGAAAGCTAAAGATTATAGTAATCTTAATTTAATATGTGCTCTCTCTAGTTGTAATGGCTACTTAGAATGTGAAAAAAATGGTTACTGCCCTTTTTACTTAGCATCGCAACAAGCAATCGGATAAATAACACAAAAACACTCTTAAAGAACATCAGGCCTGCCTGCAAAATTAAGCCCTCAGAAGGCAAAAGTGCCACAGTTTTACATGGCCCTTCGAGAGTTCTTTTCAGCCCACTTATTTGTATGTTTTAGAAGACAGGAGTATAATTGCAACATCCACTTTCCCCTGCCTCTATTGCAAAGAGAAGTAATTTTGACTGGATTTTGATCTTAAAGCAGAGCCTCCCTGTACGCAGGCAGCCTGCTTCACCTACCTGTGTCTCCTCACCTCCTCCTCACTGTAAATAGAGTGCATTTCTTTGCTAAGAGGCACCGACCTTTTCAGAAGTCCTGGCTGTTGTCCTCACTTTGGTCCTCCCCTTTGGAGACTGCCCACGCATTACGCTAGAAAAGCATAATATTATTAACAAGTTATTAGCTGACACAAGCTGTGCCTAAACAGAACAGTTCAGTGATCAAGTTTTTGCCCTGTTCTTTTCCAGAGCAGGCCCTAAGTTTGAGAGGAACCCTCTGGACAAATGTTTTTACAGTTCAAATTGACGTGTTTTTCTCCTTTTTTTGGCCACAATCATTATCCTTAATGTACAAAGCTGATGAGAGGGAATAGAAGGGTCATTAATGCTTGCTCTCTTTAACGGTCCTCTTAAGTCTTCCTGAATTGTCCACAGAACAACTGAAAAGAGACACTGAGGTCCTCTCCATTGCCTTCTGCAGGCAACCATGTCTCCGTGGCTGATAAAAGACAACAAATCTTTGTCTTTGGACTTTAGGTCCATGGTGGAGCTGAGCAAAGGGGATACCCCTCGCATGTGGCATGGAAAAAAAAACTTTTTTTTTTTTCAGTGTTAGGTGTATAATTTTGGCCCTGAATTTCTAGTTGGCAGCACAGTTGTATACAGCATTTTTCCACTCATTACAAGAGCAGGAGGGAAAGATGCTGAAGAGCACAAAGCTTGGGAACTAACCAAAGTTTTATTTCTCCCTTTGTTTCCCAGCTTCCTGCACACTGTCGATATGCCCGCAACGGTGGTTCGGGATGCGTGACCTGATGTTTTAATAACATATGCATTCTCCTGGCCAGCTCTCACTCTGCTGTTTAGCTTGATTATTGGCTGGCATTTCACCCTAGGGCTCGCCCCTCTTCAGAAGCAAACACACCCAACAATACCTTTCCTTTTCGAAGGACAGGAATTGACATCTAAAAAATATACTGAAATCATTAAATGGGAGACTTCTTAAGCCACAACCGATTTGCTCTACGCACCTCGCAGGCAGAAGACCTCGGCGTTTCATGATTTCCAGGTAAACTTTGTAGGCCACTGTTGACCCCAGCTGTCTGTCAGAAACAAGGACAAGGGGAGAGGCTGAACCCCCAAACTCCCACGTTAATCTCATGGGCACTGTGGCTAACCACAGCTCACCATCTTCATGGCTGTGGGAGAAAGGAAAAGGTAAGTGGTCATGGGACTTCGTTTTTCAGTCTTTGGGACTTTGTTTTCGGCCTGGAGGGGCCATGTTTTCGCTGTTAAGCCACTTTAGTGTCTGAACATGCCTTTTCCCCTCAGTAACTGCTTGCTCATTTTTACACACAGCCTGCATTCCGTGTGGAAATCAGGAATACAGTAAAAAGCAAACATCAGCATTTCAACAGGGCAAACAAGGGAGAGCCAGCCGCTTCCACACAGGATTTCTAGGTGTGCAATCCTCAAAGGACCACCCAGTCATTATGCAATGAGATTCAAAAATTGAAATTAATACTGCACTTTGGGATGTCAAAGGATTTTTGGCATCATGGACTACATTTAGCTCAAACACCTGTGCACGTTTTCCTGTGAACACAACCATTTGTTTTTGACTTATCCTTTGTATGGTTTTCTGGTGAAAAGGGGCTAGTGAAGCACTCAGACTTTGGTAATCTTGCTTTTCTATTTGGGATGAGTAATAAAGGCCAGAAAGTTAAAAGAAAAAAAAAAGAGACAAGAATAATCATACTATTAATTACTATTAATTAATTTAATTACTATTAAATATCTAAGTATGATCTCTAATGGGAAGAACTCCACCAACTGCAACTGAAGTAGTGGGTTAATGAATTGACTGAACTGACTTTATCATGAGAGAAGCACCAGGTGTATCGGGGTGGGATAATGAAAGATACCTAAGAGAACTCAAGGGATACCTAAGAAATTCAGTGAAACTAAAATTTTGTCAGAGGACAAGTGTTGAGCATCACCACAACCACAAGCCATTTACACAAAAGAACAGCTGGTGGTTACGTGCGTATTATGCTTTATTCACCCAACCAGTTCTCACTAGGGATTGGTATCTGTTGACTATTGTCTTCCTTTTTTAATATACGCCAGTGCATTTGGCATTACATGACATGATAAAGAACCAGGAAGATCTCATTAGGTACCTGGGTCTTGACAACCCCAGGCCAGTTCCCTCTGGCTTTGCTTTCTAAGCTTAGTATTTCAGGAATTTTTTTCAGCATCCTTCTTTCCTGCAGCTGACTCTTTCCATAATGAGAGCCACATGTTTCCTAATAGCAATAGACCAAAATTAGATGCAGCATGCTGATTCTTCCCAGACTGCCAAGGGTTTGTAGAATACCACCCGGCTACAACAGTGGGGACTTGATTCATTTCACACTTCATAACCAAGATGGAAATGGCCATGGAAGCTACAAGAAAGAGTACAAATCCTGTATCGCTATTAGAAAATAAGGCTACGCATTTTTAGTCCCAAATTTTACCAAATGCATTGGTAGGGGAAAAGCACATGTAACTGTGCTCCATAGTTGAGCTTTTGTTTAAAAGAAGAAAAATGCACACGAACAAACCTGGTAACGTGCTTTCCAAGACTATCTCCATAGACAGAAAAGACAGCCCAAATACAAGCTGTGTGTGGCTTGCCCGAATCCTGAAGAGACTAGCGAACACCTCAGACGTGTGAGACGGATTTTACAGCCGTGGCACTTCATGCACTCGTAGGACAGCACAAAATTAAACATTTCTCATGCTGCCACCTCAAGTTTTGTGCTCCGCAGGGTAAAAACCACCTAGTGCCGCTGCGGAGCTTGCGGACACAGACACCCCTGTGCTCTCCACTGGTTCAGCTGGTTGCAGATGAAGCAAAGGAGGCTGATGAAGACCTAGGATTGTCAAGAGGGAAAAGTAACAGCACTGATTTGCACCAAAACACATTCTGAGAAGCAAGGGCAATGTCTCATTTGGACAAGGCTGATAATGTGCTCACAAAGAGAAGCAGTGTCCTCATTCACCTGGCCTGGTGGGGTAAGGACATGTGAACGAGTCTTTTTGCAAGCCCACCCTGCTGCATTGTTAGCACATATGGAAAGAAGAGAAGAAAAAGGTGGTTTGGAACCACTTTTGCATCTAACTTTATTAACTTCAGGAACTTCCTGTAGCTTTCTCTCCCAGGTCATTAGTAAGCTTGCTAAGCACCTTCATGTGCACTTGCAAAAAGATATGATTAATCTATAGCTTCTCTGTGAGTATCTGTTAAGGAACTTGTATATTTATGTGCCCACTCTGCTCGGGCTCGCTAGACAATAAGTATTTGCTGGCTTGCTTGCTGCCAACGTGGGCAGGAACCAGCTTGGAACAAGCAACTTGCACCCACTTCCAGCAGCTGCTGTAAGAACCAAGGGGTGCAGGAGGCCGCCTGCTTCCTCCAGCCTTGGAAATGTTCTCCGTGCTTGCAAACGCACAGGGCAAAGCCCAGAGCACTTGAGGAGCTGAGGGCTTTCCCAACCATGTGCACCCACTCAGCCCTTCGTGCTGCTCCTACCTGTCCCCCTCGCATTGATGGCTTAGAAATATGTCCTTTAAAAGGTCCCTGCCACTGCTCCTTCCCTAGGGGAATCACCTGCTCCTAGGATGCCAAGAACGGTCCAGTTGCTCCATGGGGCTTCTCGATTCCTGCCCTCCATTAAACCATGACTTCAGGGAAGATTGTGGCAGCTCCTGCCCTGCAGGCCACAAAAAACAAAGCTCTAAAAAAGCAAAAACATATTTATTTCCCCTTACTATTTTTCTTCTTCTCTGGTGCAATTTGGTTCTACTAAGAAGCTGATTCAGTCTGCACGCTGAATGCTTCTGAAGTCTGCAGCCTAAATTCCCCGAAAGGGCTCCCGTACTGAGGGGTAATGGCTCTAATTAACCCAGGACTGCTCAAAAATATGCAAGTCTGCATTATTGAATATTCTGTCACTAAAATAGAAAAACAGCAGTTGGGGGAACTGTCTTTTTTCTTTTTGTTAGCTCTAACATATAATCAACTTTGAATTTATGCTTGGAAGAAGGAAATTTAAATATTGGAAAAGTCTGAGAGAAATTATCGAGAGGAGAACATATGCCAATATACAAACTGAAACGTTATTTAAAGATTCGTAGCGGCAAAAAAGAAATTCCCTTCACAGAAAGAAGGCAGGGAGGAAGAATCCTCATTGCAGCTAAGGAAAATGAACGTTGCATCTGGAAAGCAGGAAAAAAATGTATTTTCTGAGCTGGCAAGATGCTCTTGCTAACTCCTCTGGAAGGAGAGGCAGACGGGCCCGTAGCCACAGTGGGGTTGACCACATGGCCAGAAGCTCCACAGAGCCACCAGCCACCTCCGGAGGACCCCCAAGTGCCACGGGCTCTTCTGGTGGCTTCATTGGCCCACTTGAGTTGGATTTTCTCTGCTGCATTTTCTCTAACGCTGGCAGTGACTTAAGAACTCACCTGACTGCAGTTGTCCTACAAACACATCTTTTATATATAAGAGAGAATCAGAACACAGAGAGGACTACCGTATACATATGTATTTTTAGATGCATGTGGAGGTGTGGGTACATACCTATATAGACACTTTACCAAATCATAACCACCAAACTAAAAGGGGAAAATGGTGCACAACAATCATGTCACGATAGGAAGACCAACCAACCCTTTCACATGAGCAACAGGAATCAAGGCAGTCCAAAAGGGGTTATTTGCCTAAACCATCTCGCTGACACTGAACAGGTCCCCATGAGCCCATTGCAGCGCTATCGCACACACCCTGCACGTACAAAAACGTGCAAGGAATTCCAGGCAAGCCGGACCCTTTGCAAGACAACTCCAGTGCCCGAACTGATTCCCACCAGCTGAGCACCTCCCTTCTGCCTTTCCTGCTGTCCCCAAACGAAGTGGAGCCAGCACGTTTGTGACACCCAAGCTGACATGGCCACGGGGCTTCGGAAACGTGGGGAAAACACCCTGAAATGGGCTTTTGATTTGGCTGTGGATGCTGGTGTGCCGCTGCGGGTCTCCAATATGAAAGGGGACAGTGTTCGTGGAGACAAGTTTCCTGCTGGTTCTAGACAAGGAGGACTAGGCTGGGGGAGGAGAGCACTGGCACGGGTAGGAAGACAGCCTCAGTCAAGCAGACTGGTTTATTCATCACAACAAATTTTGATGACAGCAGTAAATAAATCCATTCGCCCCTCATCTTCTTAGGGTGCCTACAGGACAGGGGGAAATGATTATGATAATTGCATCCAGAGACATCTGCTCAAACCGGCACATGGAATATTTTGGTCCCTGCAGAACAGCGGCCATCACGGAACGTCAGGCAGAAGCTCCCATCCTTTTTCCGCGGGGAGGAAGGAGGAAAAGGCAGCCGACTTGTTCACAACGTGGCAAGGGACAGACGGGCTGTAACAGGAGAGAGCAGCGAGGGCTTCAGAGGGCTTGGCAAGAGCAAGAGCCACTGCATGGGGGCCGCGCAGCTGCAGCAGGCACAAAACAGGCTCAAAACCCCCAAAAACTTCGTCTGGAAGCTCCCCGAGACAGAGCGGGTGAACAGAAAAGGGAGAAGTAGACCTTCAAAGGTCTCCTATACCGAACAGGCATGGATGCTCTCCAGCGAAATAACCGTCATGTAATAGATACCAAAAGCTGGGATTCTCCAAGGCGCTGTGAGAACACGTGTCCTCAGATGTCACTGCGACACCGTAAGCCTGGGGTACGGTAACACAGGTTGGGTATGTGTGCGTTTGCCCAACAAACACACATTTTGTTGTGGTAGGATGCTCAGGATGCTCCTGTGCAGAAATGTAGGCACAGCCCAGGGTCTGGGAACCTTTGGGCTATACTGGCCAGAGCATGAAACTGCAGCAAAGCAGCCCCACAGGAGGCCAAGCTGGACGCTTACTCTGCCATTTCCTTCCCACACACTGCTAACTCCCAAGGGGTATTGCCTCTACCTCCAAAAATCAAGCCTGAGACTCCGCTAAGCCCAGGCTCTCACCCTACTCCTAGCACAAGGGCATCGTAGGGTGGCTGCAAACCCATGAATGTGCCAGAGGGGTGTAAAATTGCTTAGCGTAAACACGGATCAGGCCTTCTGGTGTTCAGTATTAATTATCACTTTACTTGCCTCGTTAAAGAGGAACCCCATTAAAGATCCATTAGAGAGTGCATTTTTTAATCAAGGCTTAAATTATAGTGCACGCCGCAATCAGAAGAACTATTGTATGGCAGCACCAACAGCCAGAGCTGTGTATGAAGCAGCAAAAGGCCTGAAATAAAACACATTGTTACGCCAGGCACAGCGTTATGAGAAAAATTTGCATAATATTTGGGTACCCACCGAAGCTATAGGCACATAAACAAACTTGATACCACCGATTATTCATCAAGTTACACAATGCATTTGTTCCATCTCCTACAACTTTGTCTAGTGGCTTTGCTCTCGATACAATAAATCAGGTTCCTCATATGCATTACAGCACATCAGTTGTTCATCTTAAATTTGCCGGCGGGTGCTCTCTTGGTAGCTATTTGTATTCCCCACTGAAACTAACAGATCTACCTGCACCCACTCGGGTTGGAAGGAAATCTTGTCTTTCCAACAGGGTTACAGGGTCCTCCCTGAAACCTTCCCATGCAAAGAGAAGAGCCCCCCACACAACACCCTTTCCCACCCCAGAAACTCCCGTGTGGTCAAACATGGCTGGTTGGAGAGCACGGCATCAGGCCGACGTGTTCACACCCCAAGAAGTCCATGAAGAGGCACCTCTGGGGCTGGCCGGGTGCTGCTTTCTGAGACCCTTCATCCTGCTCAAGGTCTTCTCCTGCAGCACTAGCACAAAGCCCATCCTCGTGCTCTCAGGGCAACACCAGCAAGGAGCAACTGCAGGAAACGGAGGATATCCAGCCAGCTGTGTTTCCAAATGTTCTATTTCTAATTCAAAAAAAAAAAGTGCTGGCATTGTCAAATTTGTTCTTAAAAATGTGCTAGTTTTGACAACTGGTTGGGCACAAAGTGAAAAAACAGCTATTTTCTTGATTTTCAATTTCAAAAGGCTGTTTCATTTTTAATACTGATTTTACTTTTCCATTAGTTTTCGCACTCTTGCTATTGACGTGTTTGCTTGGGGATAACCCAACTGCCAGACCCATCCTGCTGCTTTCTCTCCCAGCACCCCAATCCAGCAGGATCACTTTTCTGGGAGATCTGCTGCAGCCAAGGAGTTTGCACATGAAGAATTGACACTTCTGCTGGCTCATCACCAAGCGACACGAAACACTGCAAGACAGCCCACTTAGAAATATCAAAGCTCATAAACGATGTTTTTCCCCTCTGAAACACTAGTTCTTCCCTCTTCCTTGAAACTCTCCGAAAGAGCAGCCCAGCCTCACAACCCTACAAGATCTCCTGCTTTGTCCTCAGCTACCACCTCGACCCATCCTCCCCTCTCAGAAAGTCTTCTCCAAGACCTGTAGGAAGGACAGGCTGAAGTGGCTTTCACATGGTTGTCCCTTCAGAGCTATGTGGTTCTTGTTGCAAGCTCAAGACACCTGAGGAGCAAAGCACAGGTGGAAAAGCGAGCACCCAACGTGCAGGAATCGGCCCCATTTGCTGCCTTAAGTGCAATTTTTTCCCTGTTTCACAGAAACTTCGGGTGCATTACTCCCCAGCCATGAGTCAATTGCTTTTCTTCTGCAGCAACCTCGGGTTTTCTGCTGCAGTATTCACTGCATCTTCAGGAGAGCTGCTGTCAACCCAGAAGTGTAACTGGAATATCCTCATCCCTAACTCATAAGACAGCAGACCTGGTTACTACATTTTGAGACCTCATCGTGAGCCAAGAGCTGGGATGGAGCCCTCCTTCCTAGCTCTGGGGCAGGTGCCACCAACCAACCCCCCTGACTTACCCCTCAAGGTCTACCCTGACACCACATCACTATTTAGCAGAGAAGGGCACAAAGCGGCAGGCTCTCTGCAACACTCCCTCACCACAGGAGGCTGGAAATGGAAGTACGAGCAGTTGCAAATACCCTGCAGAGCTATCCCAAGCAAACATCTTGCAAGGGGATCTGCTGGTCAGAGGAAAACCGACTCCAACTGGAGACGCAGAGCTCAAAGTCAAAGGCACGTGAGAACCTCAGGTACTGGGAAAGCAGAGAACACTGTGGGACTGAGTCCATGGAGCACCTGCATCTCCAGCACTGTATAGAGCTCTGCTATTACCTTTTTTGAAGGGACACAGCAACACTGCAAAATGGGTCAAAACATGACAAAAAGTCTGGTCAATATAAGGTGACCAACCCTTCAGTAAGAGTTTAAGGGAGTGAGGGTCTCCAGCCTGGAAAGTGAATGTGGCACCCCGGTTTCTTCAGAGGTCTTGCATCTTCAAGTGAGAAGCACGAAAACATACACGAAGGCAGAAAGGATATGGTTGTGTCATCCTCGGAAGGATGTATTTTTGTCAAAACTGGAAAAAAAAAAAAAAAGGAAAAGAGTACTACAGCTACACTGGAACAAACAAGGCAAAAAGCAGCCAGCGTTTTCTTACTGGGCAGCATCTCTATGGAAGATGCTTGCCAATTAACTTGTTGTGAACCAAACCTATTCCTTGCATGGCCTTTCTTACTGCTTTGAAACCTCAGACACATTTTAAGCCTCAGGCGTGGAAAGCAAATTCGAATTCCCCACGTAGCGGCGGCGTGGGAAGCATTCGTGACCATGTAGTGAGTCCATCAGGAACACTATGTACCCTCACACGTGGCTCCAGACTGAGAAGCAGCAGGCTGGGAACTAGCAGAAAAGGGCAGTTTCTTTGAGACTGCTTAATATGGGCAAAACAGTTCAATATTTCAATGATACATTATACTTGTTTACTGAAAAAACACCCCATGATCTTCAGCACAGCTGTACCAGCACAACTATTCAGACTTCTTCTGAGTAAGAAAACACCTGCTCCAAAGCATGCTGTGGCAATGGTTACCGTCTGTCCCTGTGTTGGAGGTATCTGTACCAAAGCACAGATTTTGGGTGTTGCAGAAATTCCCCACCAAGTGCTCTTGTACAGAGCACTCGATTTGAACTCCAGCAGCGCTCACACAACGCAGTCTGCTCTCATTACTGCAGCACATACATTGCTGCACCGCTGCTCATGTGGCTTGGCTCAAGGAGGCCCATATCCTGAAGTGACAGGAGTCAACCAGGAGAGCGAAGTTGTTCACCTAATTTATAGATGATCTGTCCAACTCTTCCTCATCAGAGCCTGACCATGAAACTTATTTGACGCTGCTTTTGCTTGTAGTAAATAAGAGTATAATGAAGTCTACTTTACTATTCTTGGCCCGTCTAAGTTTTAACATATCATTAACGCTGTAACCCAATTCAGATTTTCAGTGTGATAGATAACAGCCCTGCACGTGTCTAGGTGAACCTTATGTTTTTAAAATATCTAGTAAAGCACGTGAACAAGTTACCTGGAGTATTTAAGAACAAACAGTAACCCCACAGTGGGCTGCTTAAATCTAGGGGGAAGCAGGACAGGGAGCAAAGCACACGTCTGCTTGGAATTTAAAGGAGCTTCCTCTACCTATGGAATGACAAAATAGGCACGTGATTACATCTCGGTCAACGGAAAGGGAACCGTAAGTGGTATGTAAGAGACAGCTAGGGCACAAGAAATGCAGCTCTTTGTAACTTTACAGCCATTAGGAATACGCAGAAAATGCATTAAAAATATATATATAATTTTATGAAGCCTTTCTGTCTTCCCAGGCTGCAGCGCTTATGTTGTTCGAAGCCCTTCCTAATGCCTGGGCTGAATATCTATGAGGAAAGTTCACTTTAAAACAAAAAAAACACCTCTCCCCGTAAAGCCACAATGCCACTGTCCCTCACCAAGAACATTTGGTCATTCTCCCACAACCTTTCACTCACAAAAAGGACATCCTGGAAGCAGTCACTGTTCATGAAGAGTTGAAATCACTTCATCAAACCAGCACTGACTCAATAGGTGGACAGTGATTTATATTGGCCCTCCTTTTCCCATTTGAGGAACAGTTAAGCTTCCAAGCTCCCTTGGAAGACAGCAGATGGCAAGAGTGCAGATACAGTTGGCCAGGGACACTTCTCTGCTGCGGCCAATACTGAGGTCCCACAACACAACCAGTCTTGGAGAATCATCTCCTGGAGTTTCCTGCCCGTTTGGTCCAAGCAAGGTGGGGAAAGACAGAAACATCCTTCAAAGAGGAAGGCCCAAGCTGTGCAACACTGGCATTTGGGACAAAGCATGAGCTGTCCCCACTCTGGTCATCTGTGATCTGCTAAAATCAGCAGATTGGGGATAACTCCGTTAAGAATTCAGACCCTTCGGAATGAAGGCAACGGATCAAGTTCTTGCTGGGCAGGGGCAGATCAGCTCTGTAGCGCACACATCCTTCCAGAAAGCAACACGAAGCAAATCCCAAAGCCCCTGGGAAAGCTTCAAAGCAACCTCTAAAAACAGCCTGGCAAACCCCTGCCTTGATGTCCCGATTGCATCCCGCATCCCTGTGCCTTGATAAAATCCCACGGGGATCCGGAGCCACGTGCGGGAGGGCGCTCTCATTCCGCACTCATTCCCATGCACAGGGGACAAAAGCAACAGGTAGAGATGGAAGATTGCGGGAAAGCCAGGAAGAAACGAGCTGGTCTGTGCCAACCCTTGAGAAGCTGCCCCGTATTTGTAGGGCTGATGGAGAAGAGGGGGATGACAGGATCTGAAATCACGCAGTTTCCATGAAGTACTTTTTGGAGAGGCAAAGATAAAAACTGATAAAACTGATAAAAACAGAAAAAAACTCTGCTCTTTTAAAGGTTTCAAGGCCTTCTGGAAAATTCAAGCAGCAGGAAGCTCAAGATGCCTACCAAGCAGTGCAAACCTCAGACTAATTCTGATGTGGCTGATAGCAAGACAAGACACAATTAAGCTCTTCCTGATTCACATACTTAATGACATTCTCCTGCTATTTATAAGTTTGCAGCAGTTATAATTAGTAATGCTATTAGTGATACCTCATCACGGCATTAAGTGCAGTGCCTTTACTTTGCAAAGAATTATGACATTAACTCCGATAATAAATCATTTTTCCTCGTCATCTTGTAAACTTAATTGGGAACATGTTTCACACCAAGAAAAACAGGTTGATGACCCAGAGCTCATGGTGGCATTTGGTCCAAGCAGGGTCCCTGGACCCAGCCATTCCCGACAGCTCCGGTGCTCTCAACCTCATCCAATAAAGCCAATCCCGCAACGATTCATTTTCCCACTGTTTTCCCTAATCACAGCCCTAGTCTCCTTTGCTGCATTTCAAGTGTTTGGAAAACTAAATAGGAACAGACGGAGGAAAACATAGTCAGAGGTAACTGAAAACTCCCTCTCTCCTTTTTATTTCCCTCCTGTAGACATAAGCTCGAGTATCTTTGAGTACTAAGCTCTGCTAAGCTTGAGCTCTAGGTATAAACTGTATCAAAGTAATGCTTAGAAAAGAAATATGTAGGAATATATGTTCTGAAAGAACACTTTTAGGAAAACGTATTCTTTCATGGAAGAACACATTTAGGAAAATGTATTCTTTCAGACAGAAAAAAGAAAACTAAAACCTGGCACGCTGATGCTCCACATTTATGCTCTATCAATATGGGACAAATTGATTTACAACTCAGACCACTACTTTGGTAACTGTCAAGTGATACCTGGCCAATGTTTTTCTGGAGGAAATCCAATAAAACCTCAAGCCACCATCACCAGAAAGCCTTCAGTTACCTCATCTCTCTTCCCTCCTGACAGGGGTCTGTGCTGTTGCTGCCTGGAATGGGGAAACTGAGGTTTCTGGGTCGTCCACGAAAAATGAAGAAGGATTTTTCTTTTCTGTAACACTTTTGCTTGGCTCCATAGTGATGACTGGACCAAAACTTTTGTTTTGCTACTTGAAAGAAAGATGCATACACGAAGAAACAGCCCAATTTAGCTGTAGCCGTAATCCAGTATTTACTGAAGTGCTGCATAGGCATTTCCCAAAGAAAAGGTCAGGCTGTGCTCTGAAGTACAGCCTGTAAAGGCTTGTGCATCTCTTAAGAGAGCTACAACACGTCAAGGGCCAGATTCCGATTTCACTATCTTAACATCAGGACCCTTAACTCATACCAACATCTACGAGACAGAAAAAGATGATCCCACGTGTTTTCCTCAAAGAATTTGGAATTCATATAATAATTTTGTTATATGGCATATATGTCATATATGATATGTCATAGACTGCTTACACTTTCTCTTTCTGTAAAGTAGCACCCCATTGCATCTGTCCCACATGGGTATTTTTCAAACTTGATTAAAAAAAAAAATCTTTTTTTTTTTTTTTCCAGACCAAAGCTCTGGATCCCATCCAATCCCACAAACACCACTGAAGAAACTCATACTTCTTCCTCCATCCTACAGAGGAGGGGCCTGTATTTACTCAGTAATTCCATTTTGTGGTAGCTGACACTCTCACACTGACAGTGCGCTGGGCTCTGCCGGAGAACTGGCTGCAAGGAAGAGATGAATTCCCCCATCCCTTGCTGA
>NW_010585308.1:1003248-1081415 GCF_000705375.1 Tinamus guttatus
AGCAGGAATATGCAAAGAAGTTACTGTTTGGTGGCATCAACTGGAGCTTAATCAGATCATGCACGGCTGTTACCATGCAAGTTTCAGAAGCACAAAATTGGGTACCAGAGTCGGAGACTCGCTTTGCTCCTGCATCTTTGGTGATGCCATTTCCCAGCAAAAAGAAATGGAGGGAGGGAAAGGGGATTTGCAGTGCCGGATATTACTAGCAGAGTGCAGTTATACTGGGCATAAGTGCTTGCAAGCATAATTTCATGCCCTCTAATGAGACATGACAAAGATCATTGTTTCCAGATTCTCCAAGAAAGAGAGCAGGAGACCCGAGAGCAGAGAGGGAATCGTAAGGGTAGGCAGAGCAACACAACTTTTCTCCATCCTGGGACGGAACATGCAGCATAAACTTGTGCTGTGCGGTGGGGACTGCCCTTAAAATTGCTCTTATCCTACTCTTTTCCCAACGCTGTGACGTGCTGGAGGCACCACCGCATCTGGCCTTCTTGCAGCACCAGCCAGTGCTTCTAGTCTTCCCAATGTAACCTGGATATTTAGCTTCAAAGCACAAAGACTACACCTAGAGTCACAAAAACAGCCTGGAACCACCTGAATTTCTGCAGCTCGGTGTCATTTCTCTTCCAAAGTTAGTGGGCAAACAAGGGGCGGATCTGCACAGGATCCTTCGATAGAGCTTTCCAAACTGTCCAGCTGCTGAGGTCTTCTGGTGTCCAACTTTTTGTTGATAACGTGCACGTTCGAAGGCCCAGCCCTGACTTGACACACGTTATTTCCATGACTACTTCCACGTGTCCAATCCACAGCAGCAACAGCATGTTCAGGTTGGAGCCTGACAAGAGCAAAGCTCCCCAGAACTCAAAGGCATTTGTGCCTGGGGACATCAGGATCCTCCTTCTGAAGGGACCAAGCAGAAAAACCACCACCAGAATCCAGGATTCAGCCCCTCTGAACAGGACTCCCGGCACTTTTGCCTTGGAATGGAATTAAGCCATTTGCTATAATTCTTCCTAAAGCTCTTAACTCCCTGCCCACCAGAATTCCTGGTTTATTATCCACACTCACCCACCATGGGGGATACTCCCATAATCTTCCTACCAAACAGGATTAATACCCTGCTTGCTCATGTGAGTTCTTTAAAGCACAGAGTTCAACAGAAATCCCTCTCCAAAGGTATCCAATAACTAAGAATTACAGACAGGACAGGACTATTAATGGATCCACCAATAACTAAGAATTACAGACAGGACAGGACTATTAATGGGTCCAAGAGAGGAGAAAAAGGAAGAAAAGGCAGCATTGAGCCTTATCCTCCCAACAAGGAAAGCACAAAAAGTTGAGAGAAAGAAAAAAGGGGGGTTTAAAAAGCTGGTTTATTTCCTCCCTGGTGCTTTTTCTGTTTGACAATCATCTGTCAAAATTAGTGAGAGATTAACTTGTCCAGTAGAAAGCTTGCTTATTGTTGGAAAACAGCTGTAGATAGGTACCACTTCAATAAAAATCCTTCAGCTGAAGTGAATTTATTTCTAAAAAGGAAAAAGAAAAGAAAAGAAAAGAAAAGAAAAGAAAAGAAAAGAAAAGAAAAGAAATCGGAGGCAAATTCCTACTGCAGGATTCCCAGGATTAGGGAAGTAAGATGTAAGGCAGAGGTTTGAGTCTGGTTTGGTCTGAACAACCAGTGGTTTTAAACCGAGTTTCTTACACACCAGACAACAGTCCTCATCTTCAGGCTTTCCGTGCCCCAGGAATGATGCTTGTCCTGATTTTGGTGGTGGGTGGTTCCCAAACACACACAGGGGAGAGAATAAACCATTTCCCAGCTCATTGCAACCCCAGACTTAAACCACCCCACTTCATAGCGAACTCCCTCTGGGAATCCAGACCTGCAGATCCTTCCGAATCTTGGAATTCTGCAATATCAGAGGCTGTTGTGGCTCCTTCACACCTTTGATGCCTAATCTCATTGATATAACAGGTGCCAACACCTAATTTAACATCAAATTCACCTCTATCAGTGGCAGACAGTCACCAAGTTGCCTTTCTGTCACACAACCCAACTCATGACCCAAACGCTGTCTAAACCAGCAGTGCTCTATTAACATCCTTAAATAATGGGCAGGAAGAGGCCTCTTTTTTTCCTTTTTTTCTGGGATTTCCTTTATAATGGGAAATCTCCCAAGGCTCTGGGCACATTCCAGCAAGCATTTCCCCTTCAAGCTTAAGAGGATCTGCTCTGCTACACGGCAGGTTATCAGTGTTGGTGCCCCTCACGCTCAAGGCAACAGCAATCTTCAGCATCACTTACACTCGCGTTGACCAACAGCATCAAATCCTCACGATGTTGCTCACACACTGGTTACTTCAGCAAGCAGAGGACGGGGCCACCACTAAGTCCATTTTCCTCAAGCATCAGACAATTTTTAATTCTTTTTTTTTTTTTTTCCCTCCAGGAATGAGCGATTTCTTTGCAGCTGCAGCAGCCGCAGGCAGGAATTCCCTTTTCATAAGGCAGCTGTTTCCACCTCTGGCTGTTGTTTTGCTAAACACAACCTAAAGGGATGACACCAGCACAGATGAATCCCAAACAGCTGCTGTAAATACACACCGACATGCTGTTCCTGCCAACCTACATCCAAAATCTGCAAGACAGAGCAACCAGCACTAGCTGGTTGAGCTATCCGCAGAGATACTACCATATTCCTACTGTTTTCACCCTGCATAACCTTTCAGTTGCACAGTTGGAGTTGTGAGCAGCACTAGGGGCATTAGGCAGCTTGAAGAGCAGGAAAATTTTGATTAGGCAACAAATAAGATTGAGCAACACACAAACAGCATGGCAGGGAACAGTGTACAAGCAACAGTGTAAAAGCAATGGGGACCAAACCAATAGCTTGATGCATCCAAAAAAAATGAAATGTATGGGTGAAATTTTTCTGGGAGAACTGCAAAAGCTGCAGCTATTGCACTTATAGAGGGATCCAACAGCATGGAATTACATGATGATGGAGGCAGAGGCTCCGGCCCCAGCAACACTTAAGCACATATTGTATTTCACTGGTTTCCTGCAATCCAGTGACATTTCAGGACAACTGCATTTGCAGGTAATCCTTCCCAGGTCTGAGGATTTACTTTAATAACTTTCCAGTTATTGGAAATATACACAGAGTTTCTTTTCCTTTCTGCATATTACTGGGCTTGATCTCTGTTTTTTTTCATGCAGTTACAAAAAGCTTCAGCAGCAATTCAAATCATTAACACATAAGCTATGAAAATGCTCACATTTTTTCTTCAGCACATGTTTAATATTTGATCCTATATGTGCAATAAATGACTTTTATTGCATGTGGTAATTAATTTCCATTCACAGATATTTATGTGTGAAATTAAATATTTCATACATTCATTAATTCCGTAATTTCAGAAGCTAGCCACTCTGAGGTGCACTAATCAACTTTTCCATTTTGTGTGAAAGCTAATTCTTTAATGGGCAGTAATAATTTTCTCCCCATAATAAGTCACAATACGTGCTCTGAATCCCGAGCTCCTTAAATATAGACTCATCTTTATCAACTTCACCAACATTGTCTTGCATTTTTATTTGTGGCGACTGATTAATACCTTCAGCATCCTCCCCTCCCTTCAATCTTCACTTAGATTAATCAGCTCCTGAAACGGCTTTGTCCTAACAAGTTTCTTGTTGGTATTATTACGCCTTCACCCCAAAGTGCGCCTCTTCATCCATATTTTTTCCAAGCAGAAAATTTTTGCAGATTGCTTTCAACTGGAACAAGAACAACATTATGGCCTCTGGCATCCAGCAACTGCTCAGAAGATCCCCAGAGAAAAAGCGCTTAATCCCTATGGGATCTTCAGCGAGGGACCATTAGCAGCACTCATTCCCGCTGCTTTTTCCACCTAAAAGCTATGCAGGTAGCACAACCTGCTCATTTTGCTCCCCTAGTTGTGAAATACAGAGTAAAATGACATGTCTTTGCTTTCAAGCTCTGCTGCTTTGGCTAAGTCTTCCGGCATGCAACGGTTTCAGATTATTTTTGGTCTCCTAAACTAAAGCATTCCAGTGCTTAGCAAGTCAGAGCTTTGAAAAGCAAAAATAAACAAGAAAAATAGAGATTCATTGATGTACTTAAAAAGGTTAATGAGATAATTTAAAAAACAGAACACTGAAAATAAACAATTGTTTACATCTGAACACGTTACTCCACCGTGACTACCCAGAAGTAAGGGAAGATGTCAAAGTGGGTCAAAGTGGGAGATGTCAAAGGGTCAAAGTGGGAGAGCAGAGTCAGAACGAACTGGAAGGATCTATTGAGGAACGTGGTCCAGGCTGTGTCACCGCTAATTATTTCTCCTCCTCAATCACAATGTGGATTTTTCAAACGCAAAAGTGTCAGCGTGGAGAGGCTGCTCACTCAGAGAAATTAAAACCGACTGTCATAGCGGGAACTGGGCTCCAAATAACCTGCAGCCCTCCTGCCAGAGAGACAAACAACAACACTGTGGTGTCCTTCACTCCTAGCCACAGTGATGAATTAAGGGCCAGGCCAGATTTCCTTGGCTCTGGAATCGGCAACTGAGTGGCCACCTCAAGAAAACCAGACCCTATCACATGCGGCTCCAGCCCTTTCACGTATTTAGCTGTAACTGGAGGTGTAGGGTGCTTGGAAATCAGGTTTATCAGCAGGACATTCCGCAATACTGCTGCAGCGTTGGGGTGTGGGACCCAGCAAACCGCAGAACCACAATAATATGTAATTTCTATACCTCGGTTGCCCAAAGTTCGGGTTGAACTGAGCATGAAGGTCAATAGGCACTATTTCATATCCTTCAGCTGTCACGCTGTAGTTCTGGCTTTGATTTGTGTTACTGCATCCTCAACAAAAAAAAAAACACCACGTCAAATCCCCCTCTCACTACAGCTCTTTCCTTTAAAGGACACTGATGCAGAGCTCCTTAAAATCTCTAGCCTTCAACATGCCTGAGGTTGCTTTGCAGTCTGAATTTTGGGATTTGTCACTGTCTGGAAAACAAGCAAGCTTGATTCAAATCTCTATTTTGCCAAATCACCCACTTCTCAATGAAACGAGAAGCGACCCATTTCTCTTGGACAAATCTCACTGATGTTTGAGTGACAATGAAGTTAAATAAAACACATTGCTGATTAGGAAAAAGTCACAACTCATGACAGCGAAAGGGTGTGCTATAAAAATAGCTACAGTTCTCCACTGCTCACTTTTCTTCAAAAGCCTTGTCCAGTTCTAGAAGGCCCACTCTTCTGCCCACATCTCAGCACTAATCATAGCAAACAGCCCAGCAAAATAAATTTGCAAAGTATTCTGCTTAACTGATTTAGCAGCTATGTTTTTTTTGCCTACAATTTTACTATTTTTGCCTAAAATTTATAATCACACACAATGATTTCATAGAAATTCGTGCAGTTCTAGAGACCTACTGATGGAGTGAAACATTTCTTGTTCTTCTTGGGCTGTGCTTGCTGCAGGGTACTACCATGAGAAGCTACTACCCAGCACAACTAGGGTGCTCCCCTGGGAACAGGCTGCCATTCGAGTGTCCCTTTCATTCTCACAGTAAAGACCATCAACATATATAAAATCAGGATGCAGCAAAAGAAAACCCCCAAACAAAACAAAACCAAAAAGTTTGAGTTTAGTCAAGCTTGAAGAAAAGGTTTAACAAGAACTTTCACCAGCACCAAGGACCGGCCATCCCAATGAGACCCCGAATGGGTAGATTTAAGCTGAGGGTAATTCCTCCACAAGTCAAGCCTGACACACTTTGTTCTGTTATAAAAAGTCTTTAGGCTGCTTATAAAGTTTATCAGGACCACAGCTTGCCTAAAACTGGCTGAATTCCACAGCTGTGCCGCATCCACAGATCTGCACCCCTGCTTTTAAGAACAGCACGCAGTAAAGTTTCATGGTTGGCACATGATTCTCAGGAACAGTCTGAACAATAATACCCACTGGAAACAGAAAGCATGGTAAGATACCGCTTGCTTTTGAAGTCTAAGCAACTTTATACAGGCATCAAATGGAAGAAGAGGCAGCTAAATAAACATATATTCAGCTCATCCCATGAAGCGAGCCTGGCTGAAAAGGGGTCTGTCCAAGAGGACAACCCTCATATGTTTGCAAGGAAGAAAAGAAGTATTTCTGGGATGAAGTATTCCCCTCACACCCAAATCGATCCATAAATATGTTCCTCAAATTGGGCTTGTATCTCTTAACAGAATCTGGCCTGCAGCACGACTTTTATGTCATGCCAGAAAGCCTGCTTTCCCTGTCTGCACCCAAAGGCGTTTTATGAACGTCAATTCTTCATAGGGCCTGCTCAGGCAGTTTGAGTGTAATTCCACTGCTCAACCTACTGAACTGGTTGGAGTTTCTTCTACAAACCCAGATGACCAAAAGACGACGCAAGTGTTTAACTGGTAATGCAACTAAACGGCAAGGAAAACATTTTCATTACGTTTTATAATGAGGAAAAAACTTGTACACCTGTGAAAAATATGTCAAAATGGGCCAGAAAACTGAAGGAGAGAATATTCTTTTTGTCATGTCTCTTACCCAGGCCTCAGGGAGACAACAGACCTCCTGGTGGGAAGAGCCCATTCAGCCCATATTAGGCCCTCTGTTCCCCTCAGAAGGGAGATATTCACAACAATTACCCCTCTGTTCTTCTCAGTAGAGGCAGTCTTAAGCCTTGGGCTTGACTGCCTTGCCCTAGACAACTCCTAGATGGACCATGGTCCGTGACCCCCCATGTCCGGCCCTCGAGTTCCCAGGCCTCATACCTACTGAATGTGGTCACCTGTGTGCGGGTGAGGTGGGCCAGGAGGGGATTCTCCTGCTACCCTGAACAGGGACCTGTTTTCTCTTAATTTCACCCTTTCTGTCCTACAGCAAGAGGGTGGGGGATCATCAGATGGATTTGGGGTGCTCCCCCAGCGCTCTTCCTGGGACAGCTGCACAGCGTGGCCCCACCAGGCTGTTTCTTTCTCACACTCTGATGCTCCTCAGCTTTTCTACCTCCTCCTTCAGCTCCACCACCAGGCTAAGCAGCTCGTCCACCTGCTCACACCTAAGACAGGTGTCATCTCTGCTACTCCCCGGTAACACACAGAGGCTCAGGAGAGAGCTGGAGACCTGGACAAATGCGTGTACATGTGGCGTTCGGCCTGTGTGTCACCACAGCCTTCCTGGCGCTGGCTCTCTGCCGAGTACGGGCCATGGCTTTTCCTGATTCCTCACTGAGAGAAAAGACCATGGGGAGAGCTCTCTTCCCGAACCCGGAGGAGGCTCCCTGCACCCCAGCTGTGCGGCGCTCCTGGTCACTGCCTGGGGCTGCTCTTGGGCCTGCGGGGCTGGGCCGCCATCACTGCTGGTGCTGCCTCAGAGCCACCTCTCGCGAGGGCCTCGGTGCTGCCCGCTCGAGGGTGGGCACCGGGGCTGCCTCTTGCTCCCTGCGCTTTTCCAAGACTGGGACTCACCTCCTCCAGGCCCTGCATGACAGCACCGTTGTTCAACACATCTTGACGAGAACTCAATGATGGCAGCCTGGTGCCTTTGGCCTTGCAGCTCTTGGCTGTATTCTCTGCTACCTAATGGAGTCATTGAAGCTTTTCTTGCATTTGGTGCATTTGTAACATCTCTTACCTCCTTTAATCCTTTGGGATCTAATAAAAATTGAGCTCACGCAACAATCACTTATAGCACTAATAAGGTCTTCCTCTCGTACCTGGCCAGTTAGCCTCATTATAGGGTATATTAGCTTAACATTGAGACAGATCAGATTTAACATGGTCAGATTCAATGAATAGGTTCAAAAATTACAGGGTAATGTGGGGTGAGAAGAGAAAGGAAGAGCAAAACAAACATGCCAAAATATCCCCGACAACCTGTTTAATTCCAGGATGTCTGTGGAACTGGAGCTCTCCATAAGTGACAGAAACCCTCCTCTTGCCTGAAACGCAATTCTATGCCAAGGCACCAAACTTACAAAACTCAGTGAATCTTAGTTAATACACAAGAAACATTTTCAGAGGGAATGCAAGATCTCACACCATTCCATAAGGCTAATTCAGTGTCAGCTAAACGATGCCACTTGATTGATCAACTGACAATTGTAAATGTGAAAAAACCCTTACATTAAGGTATATAATTTTTAACAATACATTTCCTCTTTGACCGTATCTTTTCCTTATTAAAACTGGATATTAGCCACCCTTTTCATTAACCTGAAACAGTATGTTTAATAATACATTATAGTCTTGCTGTGAGTGATGTATTCTCAGTGATTTCAGCTTCTCATTGATAGACATCCATTCTGTGTACTTACATTGGAGCTCAGTGAAAAAAACATTACTTCAACATCCCTGAACTGGGAGTCTTGAGACAAGTAAGAAGAGACAAGAGTGGAGGAGGGATTAAAGCAAACCAAGACCAAAAGTATGACTGTAGTATCTGAGGAGGGTTGCTCTCTGGAGCAAAAAGGAGTGAACCAGCAGAGAAACTTTCTACTCATCTTTTGAAACACACACACATGGAAACCCAAAGGTACCACCACAATGATACAAACATCTCTGAAAAGCTAACTGCCCTTATGGATACTACCCTTATTTCTGGCCTTTTCCCAGACCACCATATCCAGATGAACCTCAGTCATCTCTTCCGTTAGCTGCAGTCTACCTCTGACCATCCAATTTAATTATTTCTTGGGCGAGTTTTGATGTTTTGTGACGTTTCGTGATTAGCAGCTCCCAGGCTGCTAATCATCTTGGAACAAGTCAAAACTAGCTAAAGCCGGTTCCCATTGTTCTTGACTCAGATTTTGTGCAAAGTTCTCCCATTTTATCAAAAGAAGACAGATTTATCTGTTAAAATTTAGTTAACTAACTTTGGGAAGGGCAGTATCTCAAACTGCATGGCACCAGCACACCAATTCACCTTGATTTTCTAATGCGTGTTTATCTGCCTAATTCATTCAAGCACAAAGGAAAGACGAGGATTATCTGCTTTCGATGAGCCTGATGAGCCAATATTCTCTCCACGACACCTCATCATGTCTTTGTTTGGGGATCTGCTAAAATAAAATCTAATTTCAGCACAGACCCTTTGAGAATCCACTTTTCAAGCTGTAGTCAACACAGCTGGTCACCAAGAACACAGACCCAAGCTGGCATGAAGACAAGTGCTGATGGCTGAATCGCAAACCTTCCCAGAAATTCCACACCCAATAAGGCCAAGTTGTGCAAGCTTGCAGCTGCAAAAAGATGTCTGTGGCTTTGCCATTTGTGTCCAGGAAAAAAACAAGCTCCTTACTACATCCTAAAATATCACGTGTCACTGCTGAGTGAAAGGTGAAAACAGTTCTTAGTTGAAAGAAAAAAAAAAAGGACATGAGCGTATTTTCTTCAAAAATACATATCTGAAGCTATTCCACAAAGCCTTTACTTTGAAATGTACAGACTTAAACCTGTATTAAAAAAAAAAAAAACAGAAGATGAGAGATTTAATACCTTTCTAGGGCTTACCATGTTACCTGAAGCCCTGGGAAAACAAAGGGTATAGGCGAGGTCCATCAGAATCCAAAGTGCTCTTTGCACGACATCAGTTTCATATCTGAGCTCCTGCTTATGCGACGCCTATGACCAGAAAACCTCTCAGCCCAGTCAGCCAGAACTCAGCATTTGTGCCTGGTATTTTCTAGAAAAACAGAGTACCCCTTTCTTTTCAGGCAGAAGCACAGGCCACATCCGTAGTTTTGTTTTCATCCTGGGCTTCACAGCACCTCCACTACCAAAAGCCCCTGTAACTGGAGTTGTAAGACTACATGAAATAGCATTCACAGTTTAGAGGTTCAGATATTTCTTGTGAATCTGCAACATGAATATTCTTTAAAGACCTTGTATAGCGAGCCTCAACTCTAATGAACGTCCTACCTGATTAGCAGTCTGAATGTGGACCATTGGGAGAGCAGATGCTGACTTCCAGCTTTCACTTGGAAGCCTGGCAATATTAGGGGGTTTGGGAAACAAGAGAAAGAGCCTGGACTGCAGTTGCAAACAAGATGATGCAGAGCAATCAGCACAACCACCTTATGCAGCCAACTGATAAGAACCACTGACAATGAAGCTCACAGGACAGTTTTCAGGCTTCACAAGCCTCTAATCCCACAGACACCTGCCCAGCCAGGCTGCCAGCTACGGCTCTCAGCTGCGCAGGCAGGGCCAAGGAGGAAACAAGGCATCTTCTATGTGAAGCTCCTCCTCAGAGCAGGGACTGCCTGCCTGAAGGTTGCCCAGGAGCCAGATCCAGCCCATGAAAGGGATCTAGAAAGGGAACTTCTCTCCCATGACGCCTGAAGAGCCGGCAGGACAGCTGCCCTGGGGCAGGATCTCAGTGCAGCCTGGGCAGTGCCTTCAGTCCATCCCTGGGTTGGAACCGCCAAGGTTCACCAGGTAGCGTTCATGGCCTAGCCCTGGTAGGGAACGAGTAGCCCCTTGGCACATGGCAACTAGCTACCCTTGCTCTAAAACCCAACGTCCTCCAAGTGGAACTTATGAATGAAAAGCTGCAAAATGCACACTGTAAAAAATATTAATAGGCAACACATGCCATCAACTGGTAGCCTGGTAGCCCCATGTCTCCATTTTCCTCCCGGTAGAGTTTTCCTCCACAAAACTGACCATGGAGGCACTGCAGGAGTCATCATGCATTGCAGTTGCCTGATACTTTCCGCTCTAAACTCTGGTATCAGTTTACTGTCACCTACCTTGCCTCCTACCTTTGCACACACGCTCATTTCACCAACCATATCTTCACTTTTTTTTTTTTTCTCCCACCCCAAATAGGAGACAAATCAGTCATATCGTACAGTGTAGTTTCAGATATTTTGTTTCAGTGTAGTTTCAGATGAATACACAGGTATTCTGCACTTGCATGGCATACTGGTACATACCAAACAGGCACCAAAGTCTGCTGTGGGGATGCTCTCTAAAACCATAGCAGAAGCAGGATACAGGTTCCTTGATTTCTGTAAGCATTTCTCAGGATTTACTTTTTCTATTAATGGATTTCAAGATTATTTTATAGTTTTTCCTTCTCTGTTGTTCTTAATGGGACCTTTTGTCTCGTGAACCTATAGGAGACCTGAAAAAAGTCATGAACAGATGGCACATCTGAATGGATTACAAGAGAAGAAAAAGATGACAGAATGAGGCTTGGCAGTATGATGCCTATGATTAATTTAATATCCCATCCCAGTGTTCTAGGTACAGAGGGTTCCATTTAAGAGTACAGCATGAGCATTTAATCATGACTTGTGGCCATTTAATTTAACACGGTGCCATTTATTTTCCTCCCATGGACTAGGCAACACAGTGCTCTGACCTTTCGTCTTCCCTGCAGGTTCTCTTCAGGACCAAGTTTCTGAAAGTTCACCCTGAGTTTTCCATGAGATTAATACGTCTGCAGATGCCCAGATCACACTGCCTATCATCTCCACTTGCCCAAGTGAGATGCTTTGAGCTTGCATCTCTCTAGATATCTGGAAACCCAAACTCATCGGAGCATAATGAAGAGATCAGAGTTGTCCCCCGAATTAAAGTCCCAAGAGAGTGCAGGAATACCCAGTTGAGGTGTATGAAGCGGTAGAGAGGAGCTTTGTAGGCAATTTTTACACCTGCTGCCTTTTACAAATAACTCTACCATTTCTCTTCACCTAGAAAATCCACAACTCACCTCCTTCCTAGAGGAACCAAGTAAATTTTCACAACTTGGAGTCTAGGAACGTTTGCCTTTAGTTCCACTCTCTAGGAATCTGCAGGCATTCCAACAGCAACCCCAACGAGCAGGGAAATTTGAGAACAACCTTCAAATGAAAGTGGAGAAAAGGAAAATGTTAATGTTTTTTCACTCCCTCTGTGGACATTAGCTGTGACTGTAGCCACAAAACACCAAGTTCATCTTTGTTTTCCATCTAAGAAATGGCTAAGAAAATGCTAATGCATTAATCAGCTATTTGATTCGTGACACCACTTCCCTGTGCCCCTATCACTTTGACTATTAAAGTATTTCCTTAAAAAGCAAAGCCACAATTAAATTGAGTCAAATTGCAAAGAGTTTATATATATCAGGCAAAAGTTAACATCCCTGACCTGTTTTATTACCTCTGGGGCAAGTCATGGTCCAGACTGGCACATATAAGAGCCACAAGAAAGTAATGCTCATCTTAAATATACAGCTAAACTAAACACTGCAATGGGCAAACAACCTCTAAACTAGCCATGTCCAAATGTTTGCAGCCAGTGGCACATCTAAATTATTTGTCCTGTATCCCTGCCTCAGTGGTGCCAACCATTCATACGAGCAAAAAAGGTTTAAATTGCTAACGTCAAGGTTATGCAGGAGATGAATTAGCTGCTGAGTTTACTGGAGTCAGACAGCTAATGAATAGGCTCTCTTGATGATATTTGTAAATTAAATGTGCCTAAGTGTCAATGACGAAGTTTGAGGAATGATTTATTATTGAGGACTTTGGAAGAAAAAAGAAAATACAAAAGTTCAAAAGCCAGAAACAGTGCAAGACAAAGCCTCAACCTCCAACACGGAATAGTTAAGTTTCTACATATTTCTTGAACACTGTGACTCTACCACTTCCCTGGGGCATGGTAGGACACAAAAGCAGTTGCATGGGAATAAGAATGGGGCAGAAGTGGGCGGCCACACATGGCTCCATCTCAGCTCAACTCCGAGTACATAAGTCACATACAACCAGCACGAGGCTCCGCATGTCACTGCGGCAAGGGGAAGAGCTTCAGGAGAGAAATGCAAAAAGTGTCAAGACCAAGTACCAACGAAGTGGCCAAACAACTCTGCTTGATTAATCCAATTCTACAGCAAAAGCATTTGATGGAGTTCTCCTAAACCCTTAAATTAAAGCTCATTTTTCCTCTCTTGTTGCGTATTTGCGTCTTGAGTGCAGAGCACTGCAATACAATCAGGGTGATATTTAGATGACTTTGATCTACCCTCGAAATTATTCAGTGCTTCGGATGGGACTATTATATCTTCCATCCAAATGAATAATACCAAAAGAATTCGCCATGATTAATGTTTTTACAATCAATACCAAATGAAGTGCAAGTAATTTGCCACTTGTTGTAAAGTGTTGCTAGATTATCTCGCAGTAATATTATGATCGTATAAATACCATTACTTTCTGCACCCTCGGTATAAATGGAGTGATAACACCCAGAGAACAAGTCTGAACAGAGAGACATGCCAAAGAGAAGCACTATGCTCTGATGTCATTTTAGGGGCACAGGGAGATATGCACTTCAAAACGCAAAGTGGGAGAAATGTTCTTTTGGACCGAGAGGACTATTCAGCAAATATTTCAGCCACCAGGACAGGGAGCATTATGAGCAATAATACCAGATGAAAATATCCTTCCTAGATCCATACCAGACAAAGATCTTCCTAACGCTACTCAAGGGCTTTGCCAAGATGACAAACAGTTAGCCAAAAGGAAGAAAAAGAAAATAAATAAAAGAAAGGAAGCAAAAGGAACATTAAATGTATAGACCATCTCTTCAGACACCCATCAGTGAGAAGATAATTTTGGGATATCACATGCTGGTGGCAGAGACCCCAAGACGCAGGATCCCCATTCCTGGTTTCTCATCCAGAGCCTCCTAGGAGAACCCAGGGACCTGGAACAAATCTACCTCAACAGCAAGGCTCACCACGCTGCACTGGGAGAAAACCTGCATGTGCCTCCTTCTGCTCAGGTCAGCAAGGCAAGTGCAAGAAGTGAGCGTCGTGAAAAGCCAAAAGCAGCCAGAGCAGGTCAAGCCAGGAACGAACAGGTCAAAGTAAAACAGCTCAGGAATACATGTCAGAAAAGAGAGACCAGTTTCATGCAAGCAGAAAGTTCTTTAGCAAAACTCACACCTCAACACACGTGTAACAACCTGCAGAAAATGGACTTTGTGTTGTTGTATTTTCTTCTTACACCTTCTTTCTAAACCACTTTTTACCTCTTCTCTAGGCCCCCAAACTGCCTCCTGTCAAAAGGACCTCAGGTGCCCAACCAGACCCTGAAGCCAAGGAGGTATCTCAGAGCATGGCCTGAACAGCCCGTTCTCAGCAGCCCACAGGCTCCCACACCATGGGAACACCCTGCACCAAAGTTGTCCTCCAGCAGGGCCTGTCAGCAAGAAGTCAGCCTGGAAACCAACACCACATTTGGTGACTTGGCCTTGTTTATGTGTCCCCTTCCGTGCATTCATCTTGTTTTGTCACGCAGGACTTAATGATAGCCACTGAAACGGCTCCAGACCATCTCTGGACACGATGGAAATATTTTACTTCCATAGCAAGTGCCTCAATGTAAAGGGCAACCGCATAAGGAACATTATTGAAACAGAAATCTTGCTCAGCACTTGGCATTTCTGCTATTTTAATACTCTTCTCATATGCTGTTGATTGAGGTGTTGTTAACCAGCAAGACCATGCTGAGCCTCTGCTAACCCTGCAACACAGACAGCTGTTCCTTGCACCTCCACTTCAGCGCAGCAGGGACCACATTCCCAGGAGTGTCCAGCTCCCATGCAACAAGCCAGAAGGCAGCAAGCAAAGGACAGGTGGTCCCAATATTCTTAATGGGAAATGTGGGATACTGAGGACTCTGCAGGAAGGATTTGAGTTCAGGCAAGGTTTTGCAAGCCTTTAAGATGAGCGGCTTGCCACTCAGGTCAAGCAGTTGGAGCCACATCACCCCCCTCCAAAAAGCTACAACAGACAGCCCAGCTAGAGAGAAGGCCAAGCAACTCGGGCTGGTTTTAATGTATAAATATTGGAGAATTTCAGGCGGAGAGAAAAGGTCACAGTCTCGAGATATTTCCATGGCATTAATGGGAGATTTTAACAATCTGAATGCACTTCACAAATGTCAGTGCTACAGATTCTATTATAAAAACCAACAGGCACGCTTCACCTCAGCACTGCTGTCAGGAAAAACAGCTCAAGGGAGCAAGGGCACTAGCAATGCAGTACACATAATATTTAGAAACAGATAATGTATTGAAAATGTGTTTATTATGTTCTTTGTGGTTATTTTAAGAATCCAATGGTATAAAGACCTGTGTATCTCACTAATCACTTTAAGGGTTTAGGGTATATTTTTTCCAAACTCTTAACCCTTTTGCACGTTACACAAACAATACCAACTCAAGAGTTCTGCAATTCCCTTGAACTAGGCACACACCTATGACCGGGCCCACAAACTACAGGCTCTGTGTCCCAAAGGAGCTTGGGGGAATTAGGGAGAAGGAAAAAAAACAATATCCTGGCACCAGAACAGATTAAGGAACCCAGAAATGAGGAAATCCCAGGTAGCCTATGCAACACATCCACGATGATGCCTCCACGATGAGAAAAAAAGGAACAAGTTTAGGGCTCAAGAGCTTCTTTTCAAAGGGTGACAGCAAGAGAGAAGCCTGCCATGATGCCGAACACCTCGTTTGGTCCTTCTAACCACAGTGATTTGCTAACCTGACAGCACAGGTACGTCCTGCATTTTACACATTTGCCAATAAAACCGTAATGATTCCAGAGCCCAGCAGCCATAAACTTCAGGCCGTTGTATACAATGTTAACTCCTTCTGTAAACAGGAACATTTTTTAAAAGTCCTTGCAGCTAGCAAGGCATAAAAACCCAAAACCAATCAGTCTTTTCAGCTACTTATTAAAATTAACTTTGACATTAATAAATAATTGACGCAATATATTATTCAGGCCTTTGCATGCAGAATTAAGTAGGATGTAAAGCGCAGGTAATTTATTTAAAAGGAAGTAATAAAGCGCTGTCGTTCTAGAACAGTGACCAAGTTGCAAATACATGGAGCTTCAGCCAGCCCCGTCCTCGGCGGGAGGCCAGCCTGCCTGCTCCTGAAGGCTCCGTTTGCTCAAGTGTTGGCTGGGACAGGAAAGCTGCCGTCAGGAGAGCATGCAGCGCTCCGGCTGCGCTCCAGAACACAACCAGGAGAGGAAGGTGGAGCCTTGCAGACAGCTCGAGAGGGGAGAACGGTGCCAGTTCATGGGGAAAAGGACATGCCGACTCCATGAGGAGTGGCCAGCGACTCAGGACTCTTGCAAAGGCTGGGCAGGTTTCACCGTGGTATTTACTGGGTTTCTCATTCCCCACTTCTCACACCTGCAGCCTTCCACCTGCCGTTCTCTGTACTGGGGCTCAGGCTAGAGTTCCAGTTCGCTTGTCTGAAAGGTTGGTAAAATACATCAGTGATGGCCCAGCCCTGTGTCTAGGTCTCCTGGCTTGGAGGTCCCAGTATGTCCCCCGAGACTCCCAAATCAGTCAATCTGTAGCACGAACAGCCTGGAAGTCTGAGCTCTCACTCAAGCTCGAGCCCTCCACGCATAACATGGGCTCCTCACTCACAGAATCACAGCGGAGAACATCCTTTATAGTCATCCATTCGCCCGTCCCAGTGATGGGTTCTTCCATTTGCCTCAGTTTGACTCAGTTCATGGTAAAAAAAGGAAAAAACGTTAAGTCCTAATCCTAGAAAAGGATTTCATCTTCTGATGCATGACCGAAAAGTTAGCCTGATGGCAAATACATTAGTAGGGGGACCAGATAACACATGGGTAAGGAACCACTCACTGATGTATGACCTCATGGTAGAACAAGGCTGAGAGCCATGCTATGGCCTGTGGGATCTGCAGCACCAGCTTGCTGGTCTCCCACAGCTGAAATAAAATGGGCTTGATTGGAAAGAGGGGAGGAGAGCCGGGAAAGGCCAAATGGGAAGACATGGCAGTCAGGGAGAAGGTTTATCCTTCATCTCTTCATTTAATCCACCTCGCATTGCTGGTCTGAACTTTCTCATTCCATAAAGATACAACCATTGAAGTTCATACCCCTTTTGGCACACTCTCCTAAAAGGAAAGGTGCAAGCAATTCCACCTCAAGTCCAAGCAACTTTGAAACACATCGCAGATGATGTGCTGTTTTTCCTTTCCCTGGTCACATCTTTCTGCATATCCTTTTCCTTTTCCACATCAACTCACCCCACTTAACTTTCAACTACACCTCTGTGACTCCTGGCTAAGTCAGTATCCTCCTTTCTTTAGGAAAATAAATTTTTTAAAAAAGTATTTACCTCCCTGCTCCTCTTCCATTGCCCCTTCATCTTGTGCCTTTGCTCTCCTCATGCTACAGCTCAAAATCCTGATGAGTGAGCAGAATTCCCAAGGCGGAAAGAGTTAAGTAATTAGACTGGCTGCTCCTGAGCAAGTCAGGTTTTCTGCATGAATTTCCTAGTTACAGAGAACTATTAGGTATTTAGCTCATAATCTAAACTGGAAGCATTTCTTCCTTCATAGCATTATCTTTAAGAAATTAAATTATCAGTGCAGATACGTAAAGCGGAAGGGTTAGATTAGCGTGTGCGTGTTTTTAATTTCTCTGTTGGTTAAGCCTGAGAAAGGCCAGAACACAGTATTGATTGCTGGTTACAATACTCTTAATTATACCAAACCACTATAAATCCTTTAGAGATTAAGCCTGAAATGTCACTTGGATTTCTTTAAATAGATTGATCTTCTCCCTACACTGGTCCAACCTCTCTTGCTGTTCCCTGACCACAGAAGTGATTGCCACACTGACCGCAAAACACAAGTTAGGAGAAGATGCCAAAAAGTCCAAGGGCCAGCAGGAAGCCAAGTGTCTTCAGAGCCAGTGACTCTGAACATGGAACTCGAGTCCCAAGCTCCATTTCGCTCCAGAATTCTGTGGGAAAAACCTTACATGTCTTTTATATGATTTTTGTAACAGTCCCCGTCACCTTCCCTTACAACTCATCATGGAAGAACAATTTCACTTTCTGAGGAGCACTAGGGCCTGACACCAGATCAACTTCAATAGACACAGGGCATCTCTTCAGATGCACATCTCCTTTTCTCAGCAACAGCTTGCAAGCATTCAGCAGCTCAAGGACAGAGGAGGAGGAGGATGGAGAGAATCCCTTGTTTTATTTTGAGAGTCCAGCTCACAATTTGGCAAGCTCAAATGCATTTCCAATAAAGTAGCTGTCAGGCAATCACAAACAAAAACACAAACCCCAGTTTGCGAGCAACAGGGAAGGCTCAAAGTAATTAAACATACAGGTATTGGCAGAACAGCTCACTCATCTTTGTTCTGAAGACAGAGAACATTGTCTGTTTTTTTCCACATTTATCTTCCAAAGCTGCAAAACCCTCATCCACAACCCTGTCTTCACGTACTGGCGTCTGCTTCAAACCAAACCTTCAACATCCCTTGGCTTCAGTTAGCTGCTTCAGCCAGTTTCATGTCACAAATGACTGGAAGGGATGAACATACTAATATTCACCATCCAGAAGGCCCCCTTTTCCTCCACCTTGGTTCACCAAGCAGCAGACCTCGGGTTGCAAGGCACAGAAGATGGCCCAGCCTCGCTCCCCAGGCCCACGCTGAGACCCACGCTGCCTCACGCTGGTTGCTCTGCTTCTGCCTCATGCAATGGCAGAAGGTTTGTCCTGCTCCCCCCGGGTTAACGTGTCGTGAGTTACTGCTGCACTCCCCGAGGGTGCCTGGAGGAGCTGGCAGTCCTGGTCCCATTAGTTTTTATAGGAAATGAGTATCCAAACGTGGAGGAACAAGCCTGAAGCATCCAGCTTATTAATTCACATTGGAAGATAGGGGTTTGGTATGCTGTACATTTTTTTCTTTTTTTTTGCCAAGGTGTTCAGATTTATAGACCTGACTGACCCTAACTAAAATCAAGAGATAAAGTTAAAGCCTGGAGGAAATAGAGAACAGCAATAAGAGAAGATTGATCTTATCTGTTTTTAAAAGCAGCCCAAAAGGCCTCAGTGCTCAGAGCCAGTGCACAGAGTGGGTTATGGCCAGGAGTTTCAGGAACAGTGGTTAAAGTCATTCAGCTGCTGCAGGGCCCTGTGCAGCCACATTCGTGAGTCTGGTAGCCGGAGAAGACCAGGTGAAAAGCAAAGAGCTACACCAAAAATGAAAAATAAAGCAAAGGAACACACACATTCACTTTGCCCAAGGTCACCTCCGACCTGGCTGGAGGCAGAAAGGCGCAGGGGCCATCCAGGAATCCCTTGCAAAGCTTCTCCCCTTGCAGGGTGCACAGAGCACCCACCAAATTACCACCAAACCTGAGTGCTGCTCTGGGCTGAGACTTGCTGGCTCTTTTCTCCACTGCTTGACTCAAAGGGCATCAGAAACTAGGGGAGCTGCCGGGGTCCCTGGCCATAAACAGCAGTGAATCAGGCCCTTGAATTAAAGGACATTGCTGTCTGCATTGCCAGTTGGGCGCTTCCAGTGCTGTCAAGCTGGATCAAGCTTTTCCTTCCGTCTCAGAAGCCGAGTTCCTTTCCTTTTTTGCTTAAAAAACTACTAGCCTTGCCATAAATATCCCATCTTCTCTTCCCCCATACTCTCCTCACTAAAGAAAAAGAGACTGCTTTTCCTGAGCAGAACCACCCATTGTAGATAGGAATCTATTTAGAAGATGTTTTCATCTCACCAATGAGGCCATTTACCTAACATTTAAGAGTGCTGCAACGCATGTACACATGCTAATCCCTGTGCTCTTTTTCCAAGCAGAGCCCTGCACAACTAAGCAAAGCATGCACTAACCAGCTCTGACTGAATGTATTTTTAATGCAAATTTTCTTTGCCCCATGTCCTATCTCATCTGTAGGTCACTTGCAAATCAAGCTTTACTTATAGCTTAGTGGAAATAAATTAGAAAGAGCCACTGACCCCAGATAATGAATATTCTCTATATAGTCCCAAATACATCTTAATGCAAGTAGGTGCTCTGATACCTGCCTGTACTCCAGTTTATCCCCAAATGCTGTGGTGACTCCTCGGAGCTATAGCTGCACGGTCCCCCTTTCACTTGGTGTCCTTAGCTCCTCTGCTGAACTCCAGTCCCCAGGAAACCCTACAGCCCCCATCATTGCTGAGAGGTATCAAGGGGACTGTAAATTGAGGAGGGACCTGGCCCTCACATAACAGGACTAGGAAATATCCCAATATCCCTCTATAAGTGAGCCTAGAAAGTCAAAGCCAAGCTCCACACTAAGTATTGCTGCAAAAAAAAGGTATTAATTTAACTATGCAGCAAGCCAGAGAGCGGACAAATAGAAGACAGGTTAGAAACAGAAATACTTATACTGAAGTGCCCCAATCAGCTTTGGGGATCCAAAGTAAATCTGAAAACGGAGAGTTTTTCCCTTTTTCATTCTGGCCCTGAATATTCTGTAAGCTTTCCACGGAGCATGAGAAGAGGAATGTGTTGCTGTTCCAGGAGTGGAACAGACCCTATTTCTGACTACTTCCCCCCAAAGAGCATCTTCCCCCTGCACAGGTTGAACAACAACATCAACCCAAGGCCAGGGAACAGCATTTGAATTCTACCCCATCCCTAATTAGTGCTAAAAAAAAAAGAAAGGAAAAAAAAAAAGCAGCTTCTGAAGCCTTTCAAGTTTCTTCTCACTTTGAGAACTGTTTTTATTGTAGCAAACCCAAAAGTGTCTCCTAGGCAACACTGGCAAACAAAAGGGGTAGTGGTAGAGAATCAATAAAGGTAATAAGAAATACAGTCAATGGAAAGAGACTGCAACACAATCACAGATACAGCACACATGCTAAAGAGATTTAATTTACCTTCGTCCTAGAGAAGGAAATTCTAATTTTGCAACTTGAGCAGTATTTGAGCATAATTCCCATTTAAGACAGTAGGAATGGCATGATTAAAACATCAGCTTCAACATGATATTTTTGTAGTAAATTCTTAATAAAATACTATTTTTGTATTCACAGAATCCTAAACTATTTAAAAGAATGAATAATTTACTCTCTTGTCCCTGGCTAGCAAAGTGGAGCCTTGATCTTTCTAATCACAATTATTTCTACTAATTATTATTACTAATAATAGCAAGACAGTGGCAGGAAAAAAAATGAAAATGTAGAAGAGCCAAGTGAGGGTCAGAGACACATTTATGTTATCTGATTATCAAGATAATGCCTGCTAGTTAGCAGGTATATCAGAGTCACTGAAAAAAGCATCCTGCACTGTATTAAAAAGCTAATCCACTGTTAACAGTTCTCCCCACTCCAGTCTCTTCAAAGAAACCCACAAATCTGATGTGAGCTGCCGCTCAACACAACGGCTGTGGCACCTGGCTACACAGATACAGGGTATTTACCCATTTGCAAAGAGCTTCTGGGAATAAAAAAATCCTCATGCTAGCAGAGGATGCATGCATGTTTGCTTGTTTTTCTTTGTAATTAGCTGATGGTTTCTGAAGAACTTGGGGAAGTCACCCTGTTTACAGCTATTTTCAGCCTGCCAGCTGCATGTTCTGCAGGATTTTCACCCTAACATTTGTGTTCCAGCAACGGGGGCTGTGAGGCTTTCCAACTCGTTTGCTCCCAAGGCTTATTGCTCACCCGAAGTCATCATGCGCCATCCTTAACATGGTCATCACCTGCACAGTAACCCACATTACAGGGCTACAACTCGAGCTGAGAGCAGCAGGAACGGGAGGGCACTCAAAAAGGGGAAATATCTGCATGCAAAAATATCTGGTGAAGAGGGAAAAGGTGCAGAGACATTAGAAAAGCAACACGCTAGCCAAGGGTTCGGTGCATTTCAAAAGAAAAAAAGCACAAACCGACTCAAAAGCTCTGCTGCTATCAGTTGGCAAAGATCACTGGATTCCAGCCCACCTCTAAATTGCAGCAAATTGCGGTTTGCCTTTTGCTCCCTGTACGAGGAGGCTGTTGATTTGCTGTATCTCTTTTTTATCAGGCAGCCCCAGCTTCCAGCCTTTTCTTTATCTGAAACCCTCTGTGCTCCAAGGCCGGCGCGTGCCAGAGCGCTGCAGCAGAGCTTGGCATCAGCTGCTGCTCCACCGTGGGCACTGGAGACACTGCTTGCTCACACAGCACCAAAATGTGTGAGCAAGGAGCTGCTGAGAGGAACCTTGCACGAGAGGTCTGCTGGCTCCAGGACCTCTATCCACAGCATAAAAGCAGCAGACGAAGGCCCAAGAGTAACAGCAACCCTGTGCACGAGGAGGATTTCACCTTAGCAACGAAGCCAAAACTCTATTCTCCATTAAAAAGAATCGAAGCACCAATCCTGTTTGGCATAGATATTTCAGAATATGGTTTCAAGGACGCAGTGCTGTTTTTCATGTACACATTTCTGGTCACACCTGTAGAATTCCTCGTAAGAGCTGTTAACATTGAATTGCTCTTTTGATACAGAACTGAAATTAATTCCAAGACCTCCAATTTTGCAAGATTGAAAAATTCCAGTGTTAATAATTTTCGATTTATAGGCCTATTTAAGTAACAGCAATAGTACCTATAAAACTGTCTAATTTGAGGGGGATAATTTTCCTACAAATGATGGTGTGGAAAAGAAACTCACTGTGGAAGTACTAAGATTTAAGTTCTCTTTGCATAAAAATATTTTTCTTAGCATCAGATATGTCCCAGTTAATTGCTGAATTATTTTCCCGGCTACATAATTTCTGTCAACCCCATTAGTGTGTACCCTGGAACTTAAGCCCTTTTGGATTCTAACTCAAGAGATGATTTGAAAGTTTGCCATCTAGCAAACTACCTAAAGATCTAATAGTGATGATTTTTACACCTTCTCTTTGAGAAGAAAACTTCCCACCCATCATGTACAATGATGCCAAGCAGGTTAGAGATGTGTAGGTAATGATACTGATCGTAAAGTTTTCCAAATTCCCAAAATTCCCCATGGAGAAGAGTGACCTCCTACAGCAGGAGCACCAAAACCTCTATGCCCTTAGGGAAGAATCACATTTCTTAGTATTGTTTCTTGCATTTAGCCTGCATTGTAATGGAGTGTGAACTTCAAGCAGAGCATCAGCTCCAGACACCTACCTGTTCTAGGCAAATTGATTTAAAACAGATTGAAAACAAGTGCTCGTATCTCAGAATAGACACGCAAGATACTGTTGCATCTTTTGCAAGAACACCAGGCACAAAGGTTGGGGTGCCAGATGTATCTGTTCTAATTTTTATATGTGCCTTTTTTTTAAAAAAAAAAAAAAAAGTCAATACAGGCGAAAGAGTTAACAGGCCTGCAAAACCATTTACAATACATTTCCGGCCTCTATAAGAGTGCCTGACTACCTGCATTAATACCTACTTCTGTTGAGCATTAAAGACCCCTTTTTTCCTCCAAATGCACAGAGTATGCACATGCCTGGCAGCTCTCCCTCGTGCATCCACCTATTATTTTATTAGGTGTTCTAGTAAGGTGACCAAAACATCCTCCTCCTCCTGCCACAAGGAGCAGCCAGGGCCGTCTGTGCTGCCGTGCGCATTTCCAGCCTCCTTGCACTTCAACCGCAAGTACTTTTGATCCTCCTTCCTGCAAATTACTTGTGACACTATAGAAAAGACCTGATATTTCACTGCTTCAGCCCAGCCTGTGCTCGGTTATGACCACAGGTATTTGTCAGCCCATTCTTGCAAAAGCGGATGCACAGCCTTGGAAAAAAAGAAAAAGAAAAAAAAAAGAAAAAAACAACACATGCTATAGAATAACAGGAAAAAGGGAAGAAAAATGCAGAATCCTAATGCACAAACAAACAAGGGTCAAATAAAACCCTGCTGATAGTAAGACGGGGAGAGAGAAAAAAAAAAGCATACCAAAAAGCTGTACTCTAAATTAAGCACATTAAGAGAGATAGCAAGCACCAATCTACACAACAGACATCCCAGATGCACTGCCCATAAAAATAAGTAATAAGGAAACAGTATGTGTACAGAAGAAATGTTAAGCACAGGGGATATTGTTAGGGAGAGATATGGGGCTCAGGGCTGATCTACAGCGTGCATGGGATGTGCCTGCAAGCGCCTGAGAGGCTTCCCCTGTGGTGCATTATCTGGAAACCATCTGTAAGGGCAAGGTGCATTATTGAGCACCCCCCAGGAGATCTGTGCTTCAAGAATATGTATTTTCATGATCCCTTCTAAAAGCAATAAAGGAGCTGCCGCTGTGGGTGATTTTCAGCTCTGCTTAAAAGCCCTTGCGTGGACAGGAAGGAGGCCTGGGCATGGCACAGGGGAAGGAGAAGCTCCTGGAGAAGGGGATGCTGCTCCGATTTCCTCTGCACTGAGGAGTCACAGACAAGAGCTGCAGGATTCCCCATTTCTGGATGCCTCCACCTGCAGCAGCTACAGGTTTCATGTTTTTTTTTTTCTTTTTTAAGCTTTTTTTGTCTGCAACCCACTCCAAAAAGTTTGCAGTTGTACCAAGCCAAAGGAGGTAGTTTTCCAACTGCAGTGGAAGCATCATAAAATCCCAACTGGTTGAAGTGTCTAGTACCTGTTTTGCCAAGTTCTATCACCAAACTAAGCAACGCAACAGCATGCTCCTGTCATATCCTGCTCATCATTCCATCCTCCTTCTCTCATAAAAGGCAGGGATGAAAAGCTAAAGTGCAGTCAAGGAAGCCAGTTCATATGCAGAGCATTTTCATTAATTTAAGAGGAATTACCCAAGTGTGTTCAAATGCAAGTAAATGGTAATTAGACCTGCAGTTCTTGGGAAAAATGACAGGTTCATGAACAAACTATATGTCCTTCCAGAACTTCTTTAAAAAGACGTAGCAAAATCTTTTCCAGAAAAAAAAAATGGTATTAATGGGGTGCCAAAGGAGTCAAAGTAGTTTCTTGAGAACTCTTCTTAAGCTGAGGCTTGGGACAGCAGCAGCCCAGGAGCCTGAGTGAGGAGCAGTGATCCTCTCCTGCAGGTTTCCAGCACCAGGCAAGTGAATCTGACACACAAACAGGCCCCAGGGATTTTCCGAGGGCTCTGCCCAGGTTTGTAAAGGCCTAATTTTACCAGGAGCTCTGTAGGAGCAGAAATGCAAAGTCTAGTTTTACACAGGTTTGTGTCTGCAGGGAAAATTCCCTGATGTCAAATAGGGCAAAAAGAAAAAAAAAATACAGCTGCTTTTCCCTCACTGAGCTTCTGGGAGGTTTTCTTGTGAAACGATGGGATTGGATAGTTACAATCTGTCAAATATTACATTTTGGATGCCTCTGTTTTGTCAATTTGGATTGAAACAGCCAATTAAGCAGCCAGCTCTTGGGACAAAGATGGCAATCATGGAGCTATAGCCACTTTAGGGGACAGGACAGAGACAGCTGTAAGTCAGAGTCTGTCCTGGAAGGTACTTTGCTGCCCATTTTCATAGGTACCCAGGCACTACTCAATACCTGCAAAGGATTAATAGCTGCACCCCCATTTAGGTATTCTGAAATCAGAAGTTGAACTCATAAGTTAAGCTCCTTTTAAGAGGGTTTAGCACATCAATAACTTGGAGGATCCGGGCACTCTCACTTGCCTTAAACTCCACTGCTAAGATCCACAGTGTTGCTGCCTTGCACTGATGCTTGACCTTCAGCTTTGGAAAATTTCCTCATTCAAGATTAATTTACAATTCGCCTTTAAACATCTTGCAGCATCATCTCACACATAGAAACAGTATTTCTATTATATCATTTTAGGACTGAGAATTAGACATTGCCTTTCTGCTGACAGTGTCACCTGCCTAGAAGGGGTGACAAAACTAGATGCTTCCTCCTGGCTTGCAGACAAGACATTTTCCAGAGACCTGTGGGAGAGGCAGGAATAAAGAGAGACCAGTTCAGCTGGTGCAAGACGACAAAACTGGGGTGAAATCTGTGAACCTGAGGTTTATCCCAGCCGCCAGGCTCGATGTGAAGGCACAAGTGCCACTTAGCAGCATTCTCACCGGGAGGAACGTTATTGCTGACAACAGTGGAGGAGCTCGTCTATGAGAACCAGGGTGGGTGGCAAATGAAGCTAACAGTGAAGCCAATGCTCAGCAGACGTGCAGGAAAATGACAGCCCATCCCAAACGCAGACACAACTGACTTAATGGGAAGCCCTGCACTTAATTCCGAGTGACATGGGGAAAGGAAACCCGGCCACAGGGCTGAATACTGAGAGCCAGGGACAAAAAAGGCCAAGGGAGCAAAAGGATGCTGGGCAGATCACGTTACCTGAAGGATGGATAGGTTTGGACACTTGCATCTTTACAGAGATTAGCTGTCAGTGGCTTGAGACCTCAAACCCTGCCAGCCTTCTGCTTGCAGGGGAGACACATTGGAGACACGCTGGGACATCATTAGGATGCAACCAGGACGCAGAGGTGACCAGGGAGCGCTAGGAAGGGCTTCAGCAATGACGGGTGGGCAGGGATAAAGCCAACAGTAGCTTCTGTGTCATCTTCCAAGGCCTTTTCTTCATTCATAGATGGTTTCATGCTCCCGCACGCACATAACAACAGAAAGGAATTCCTGCGGGTTAGGTATAGCAGGGCAAGGTCAAGCCCAGTTCTGTGTAGACCATTCCCCCGCATCCTGGGATGACAAACTGTGATCCCTTGTGGCCCTCTCAAGCCGACTAACTGAAAGAGGCAGAAGCTGAGCAAGTGGGTAGTTAAATCCAAATCTAAGCCCAAAAGCTTCAACAGGAACACAGAATAGCCTATATCCTATCAGGACAGGCTCAGTAACACAGGAGATGGTTTTCCCGAAGGTTTCCACCCAGCTCCCGGTCTACTCTCCATTGCTTTCCACACACACGAGCACTTCCCACGAACACATCTGTTAGGTGTCAACAACAAAAATAGCTGAGCAGGAGTGGGATGCATTTTATGGGTCCATTCGAGCTGAAACATAGATCCATGTCTACGTGTTGTCCTCCAGGATTAAAACTGATATGAAGTCACACAGCTGGTGTGTGGCCGGCATTAAAGAGCGTTCTTCTTCCACAGGGACATGAGTTTCTCTTCCCTGTGATTACTGGCCTGAGTGACACTGAGCTTCCCATTAATTACCTGCATTTACGGTGGCAGGGAAGGCTGTACCACATCTCCAGCGCTTTTGATATCCTTACCGACCCTGAAAAGGGCACAAGAATCCACAACACTCACCTCCCTCCCTGCACATCCCCCAGAAGAGCCACACAAAGCTTTCCTCAAAAGCCGTGGACAAAATTAAAGCTGGTCTTCATTAAGTTACTTCACAATCATCCTCTGAGGGCAATAGGTGCATTGGGCAGCTCCAGGTTCCTTATGTAAGTCGAAGAAGCTGAACTCTGTTTTAAATCAGCCCCTGAATTTCCCTTTGACTGCAGGCAGAAGCTTGTTCCTTGCATTGGTTATAAACACACAAAAGAGTTGCTGTTTGTTCAGAGATGTGGGGAAAAGAGGATCCCTTCCACAGACTGAACAGCTTCCTCTCCAAGGCAGCAAGGAACACACTAAGGTCATTTCCAAAAGTACCCGAAGACTGCGAGTACAAATATTCTGGATTTTGTAGGAAACAGAGGGAAAACAGCTCCACTGTTCAAGAATAAAGAGCACCTCAAAAGACAAAGTTAACATCCTTCAGGTATTAGTAACTCCTCCTGTGGCCTTGGAAGAAAGGGTAGCTTTTTGTGGAGATTTGCCTTGTGCTTGGTGCAAGTCAAAGACCATACAAGTCCAAAAAGAGAAAATCAAGTCAAGTCTTCCAAAAGTGAGAGGAAGAAGCATCCGTTTTCTAAGCTTTACCTTAATTTGGGACAGAAGTCAGGCCTCATAAGAGGAAAGAGATGGCCCCCAAGTGATTTGAGGCTCCTGCCAACTCACTGGGTTAATAAGTGGCTCCTGAACCTCAGTCTCTGCCACTAAATAAAAGCAAACAGCATTTTCTACAAAGACACTGCTAAGTGGTCTGCAATCACACATTCCTGCGTCTACGGAGTGACAATGTAGTTGTCATAGCTGAAATTCTTCCCCAATAATAACATTAAAAATACAGCAGTAGAAAAATGCAAAAAGCTTATCTCAGCAACCTCATTTTTTGAAGCATCTGAGATCTAAATTAGCTCCACTCCATTGATTAAAAATATTGCTTACAATGATTTGCCAAAAAAGTGTGTTCTGAAATTTAAATTAGGTTAAGCATTTTGTAGCAGACTGCCATAATAATTTTCCAAAGTAATAAAATCAGTTATCAGAATTAATGATACATAAAATTCATTTTATGATTTTACTTACATTACCTTGCTTCCCTCCCTCATCTGCTTTCAAACCAAGTCCCATAGCTTTATAATGTGCTGTTACAACATGCAATGACCCTTCCTGCAGCTGAAAGGACAACAACATCCAATCCAACCCTTGTTATTTGTTCAGAGTGAAATCACAAGGAAATCAAAATTTAAAAATCCCCAAAACAGTGCATGGGGACAGCCCAGCAGACCAGGCATTAACTGCTGAAAGACCCAGACGGTGGCAGATATCAAGCAAGTTTCCTTAACGTTTTAAAAATAAACTGTAGAATTAGGTACTCAGCTTCCTACTGCTTTTAATAGAGTAAATGAAGTAGATGCTACTCCCAAAAGACCAGTGACCTCGACTCTAGCACAAGAGCCACCTTCCAGGTTTTACCTGAAATTTTTTTTGGAAGAAAGATGCAACACCTGCTTTTCCAGCTCTGCAGAAAGCTTCCTTTTTCAGATAGCCAATGAAGGGGGGCAGTTTCTTTGCTACTTAACAATCTTACTCTTTAGTTTTACGTGTAAGCCGGAAGCAATGAAACGCTGTGAAACACTACAAAATAATCTTGCATCTACAAGGTGTAACATGAGGGCAGAGAAGCTCAGGAGTAAAGTGAGGACTGAAAGCAACTTTTAAAGCACTTCTAACCCATTTCAACAGGGAACAGAGAAAAAAAAAAGAACACAGAAAAAGGTAGTAAATTGTCACACTTCGCATAAACAGCAAGAGGAAGGCACAATATTCTGAGGTAAGAGCACACCGAGCTCAAATCACACACTGTTGTGATCAGACCACTGCTAACATGAAACTTTTCAAGAACCCCCTCTGATGGTTTAAAGCAGTGTTTATTGCCATTAGCCATAAAAGATATTTATGACAACTGCTACCACCCAAGTATTTGTTGAGTAGAGACTAAAGAAGCACCTGTGGCACAAGTTAACAGGCTTCAACCTACTTAGAAACAGTAGAGAATTAGGTAGTAGATTTTAAATATGTGAAATAAATCACTTAGGAGGAGTGACTTTTAGTGATATCTAGCAAGCAGCAGCAGCAACAAGGCTGCTCTACAGATCAAGATGAGCTAGAAGACCAGAGTCACCCTATCCCTACCAAGGTTAGAAATATCACTAGCAAGGACACAACCAGGCTGAACCCGAACAAGGATGGTGACAGCAATCAAGTCCATTAGAATCCCAGGAACCTTCAAATGAGTAAAAAGCCAAACCATCAACAGCCACAAACAAAATCAGACACAAACTCACTTTCAGGAGAGCCCTTGTCAAGCCTAGGACCTGAGCGTATATGGAGCTCCGAGGACTCTGGCTGGAGGGTGGGTGAGCGGAGCTCCCGGCTGATGCTGCTCAGGGCAGTTAGAGCCTAGTGGGGCACTCCGGCCCTGGCAAACTCTTTTTAAGACCCATCAGTGTTTTTATGTATTTATTTACCTGTTTTTATTTTTTTGGATGTGTAGCATACAAATAGGGGAGTTTGACCCATTAAGATTTAATAGCATAGAAATTGCTTATCTTACAGAAAACATTTTTTTTTCTAGTGCCCTTTTACTACTGAAAGGGTTTCAAATTCACATTCTTTTGATTTTAAAGTATGCAAGTATCTGTAAGATGACTTCTTTTTTTTTCATTTTTCTTTTACGAGTATTATAACACCTCTGTGGTTGGTATTATCACAGCAAATTACAGGTAATAACTTGTTTGAAATGTTTTTTGGCTTTTTAAACTGCTGTGCAAGTATCATTTTATCACCTGAGAAGTGAGTCTAAGAGAAGGATCAGCCATGGGAGTGGGCATGAAGCTTGTGGTTGGGGAGGAAGGTGTTATTCTTGGGGATCCAACTTCTTCCATGCTCAGGGCAACTGGGACGTGTGTAAGGAGCCAAGTATCACCCTAACAACAACCTTCTCCCCCTAGGAGGCAAAACACGCAAAGAACGAAACTTCAGCTTAATATCTGGGTTAAAACAAGCAAACAAACAAGGTAGCGATATTTACCACCTCTGCTTCCTGACCTGACGTGTGGATTTTTTGATGCATTTGTGTTTGTAGATCTTGCTTTAGCTATTTTAAACGACCCTAGAGCGGGAAACGGAGCGCAGCCCTTGGCGCGGGCAGGGGGTGCATGGAGTCTCCTTGCGGCCCAGGAAAAGCCTCTGCTTTCCGTGGGGAGGAACCAGGCCGAGTGGCGCCAGGGAGGCTGTGGCGGCGCAGGCCGAATGGCCCAGAAACGCGCGGCCGGCCAGGACTGCCGCTGCGAGCAGCGCCTGGGCCTCTCCGTGTAACCGGGGAGCAGCAAAGCCAACCCCTGCCTTAGTGTGAGCACGTGGACGAGCTGCTTAGCCTGGTGGTGGAGCGGAAGGAGGAGGTCGAGAGGCTGAGGAGCAACGGGGAATGTGAGAAAGAAACAGCCTGGTGGGGCTGCGCTCTGCAGGAAGCAGGAAGGGCACCCAGAGAATCCCAAATGGATCTGAGAATCGTCTGCCCTCCTGCCGTAGGGTGAAGGCGGCAGAATTAACATTAATTAACAGCATTAAGAGATGAACAAGAAGGGAAACGGGTCCCTGTTTGAGGTGGCAGGAGAATCCAGGAGCGGTTGTGGCATCTCCCTCTCTGGAGATCTTCCACACCTGCTTGGAGGCAATCCTCTGCCCCGTGCTCTAGGTGACCCTGCACGTGCAGGGGGTTGGACTAGGTGGTCTCCAAAGGTCCCTTCCAACCTTAACGATTCTGTAATCCTATGATTTTGTTCATTAGCACATACGGGTATTGTTTCCTGTAAGAAAAGCCAGTGTAGACAGTGTGTATATATGGAGGGTCTCTCACCAGAGAGCCTTGCATGTGGGACAAGAACAGCCAAACCCCTGACAATGCTTATACAGCAAAAGTAGGCAGAAAGGTCAGCTTGAAATTTTATATTGAGGTGAACTCCAAGGTCAGATATCAAATGGACCTTAAAAAATACTGTTTTTTTTTTGTTGTTGTTGTTGTTTTTTTTTTAATACTATGGAAGTAACAATTAGAAAACCCTAATATGATAATATGAACACAAGCAATAACTGCTCTGTTTTCCTTTGTAAGATCACATGGCATATCTTGTAAGTAGTTAACATTTTCATCTACAGAAGGTTCATGAAGAACCTTATTTTTGTACACCTGAAAGTAGGTTTTACAGGATAATCTGCACACTTCTTACCTTTCCCATAGATTGAGGATGACTGCCTCTAAACTGTTTTTTCCTAGTAGGTGGCAGATTGCTTCATGTGCATTTTATATTTAAATATGTGAAATAAAGCCACAAAGGTAAAATAAACTGTTTCTTAGCCATTTCAGAGCAGTGGGACTGTGAATGTTTGATGCACGCAGCGAATATGAGCATAACAGCAAACTAAAAAGTAGGATTCTTATCCACCTGAACTCCTTACACCTGCCTGCCACAATAAATACTTTAAAAGGGCTTTGGCAATGGGAGAGCTGACCTAAATTTTTTGTCAGTTTGACAGGTTTTCTTTAAACTTCAGAACAAGATGAGACTGATGTCATTCTGCTAGGTACACTGCAGCGCTGATATTTCAATACTGCCACTTCTGCGCAGCAACCACAGGATGACTGTGGGGCTCTAGCCTAAAGGAGGAGAGACACTTAATAAATCATACGGTGAAGAGACGGGGAGAAGAAAAAATAATCTTTGTTTTCTGTGAAAGAGGGCTGAAGAATGAGCCTGGATGAGATGATAAGCAGATAGGGAATCTGCAATTCCGGCTACTTGAGACTGCCCGAGGCAAGCAGGGATTTACACGTGCGTTTTATACCATCTCACAAAGGGCTCATTGAGTTTGGTAGGAGTTAAGGTATGGCAGATCAAAGCTTACTCATCTTTCTAATCTAGTTCTGGTTCCACTCAGAGCATTTCTGAGACCTTCCAACTCTTTAAGCCCCTAATACGCTCACATTTTGAACTAATGCAGAGCAGAAAAATGCCATATATCAAGCTGGAAAAACACACATACTGCATGTGTATTTGTATTCATTTCCCAGACTATCTCTATTTCCTTTCACCCTGCGAAGGCTTAATGGTTTCACCATGAATATTTGTCCATTCACATGCAGATTTAGTATGCAGATAAAATATGACAGAATTTTCCACAATGAAGCGATTATATTTTATGCTGTGACATTTCTATTCTTCTCTTCCTGCAGTGTTAGTAGCTTTTAAAAGATACAATAGATAAATTCAATACGGAAGCTTTTTGTTTCAGAGGGGAAATGTTGCTACATCTTTAAAAGTGAAGGGAAAATATGTAGATAACGAACAAAATAATTAATAACACTTAGCCTTTATAAAGCGTCTTTCATCCGAGTGTCTCAAAAGCACCTTGCAAACAGTAGCCAAGCCTCACTACAACAACGTGGTTGGATAGTGCTCTCCTTAACGTAGGTAATCTTTATCTGAAGAGGACAACTTGTGTTTTCTGTTTCAGGTGGGAGGTTGATATGCACCAAAGCCCTTTATTTTGGGGCAAGCATGAGGGAGAAGCTCAGGGAAACACTGAGAAGGAATTAGCTCAAGAGCTTGGGAGTCAGGCAGTGCCGAAGCCAGACATCTGCCACGAAATGTCACCTGGTGATGCTTCGTGATGGTAGAGCAGGCAGGCCCCTGGGAAGTGCTCTATTTGTGCCTATTCTAGCTGTATCTTTTCTTTCTGGATTCAGCATTGGGGATCTTGAATGTGTGTTAGCTCCCCATAAACACAGCTACTTGCCAAACTAAGTTGTGTAGGAGTACACCCTTCATTTTAAGGTCAAGCAGCGGTGCACCTCATGGTGTCCTGTCACGTTCCCCAGAGGTGACAGCAGTGACAGTGGGCTGGGTCCCAGCCAGACCTCCATACCACCACAACAAGCTGGATTCATGGAAGAATCCTAGGAGGCAAACGCCCGGATGAGCTCAGAGACTGGAGGTGCAGGGGTAGGATCCGCACCCCTGCGCCCATGGAGCGCAGAAACCAAGGGAGATGAAGCACTGAGTGCCTGCAGACACTGCACGCTCTGTCTGCGGGGTTTCACATCCTTCCTGCCCTCGGGATCTGGCCCAGATGATCTGATCTGTTTGGATGCATCTGCATCGCCTGGAGGCCGCACATACAATTTCCTGGCATCGTCCTCTATTGCTACAGCCCGTGGGGGTTGGTTTTGAAGTTTATATTTATTTTTTGGCCATGGCACATTTGCATATGTTAATAATTCATTTGCAGCAGATAAAGGAACATCCTGTAATATGGCTGTGCTCTTCTGGCCCCCGACCTTCGCTAGTGCTCAAGTTTTCAAGATGCGCCAGCTTGGGAGCTGCATGGAACTCACTGAAGTTCCCTGTGCTCCCCCTACCGAAAGCAGAGCTTGCAAATCAGGTCCTGAGCAGCAGCCACAGGAGGGAGAACGTGGGGCCCAGAAAAGCAAAATATTGGTGACAGTATCAACAGCTCTTTGAAAGGAATGATAATTACTTGTATTTCATTTCAGCCCCTGATTCTTGCCTGTGCGTGGTTGTGTATCCATACACACGTGGGTGAGCATCCATAGGAAAAGATTAGCCTTAGCTTCAAACCTACTCCAAGAACTGCCCTAAATCTGGACAGAAAACCCTTTTTTTTTTTTTTTTTGTTTGGAAACAGCAGGGAAGCATCATATACATTCATTCAGTGATCCTAGTAGGAGGGGGATGCAGAACAGCCCACCTGCGGGTTTTCATAGCTAGGGTTCTCCTCCTTTGTGGGCATGCTGCATCCTCGTCCTTGTAGGATTTTACAAGATCTTTCTCCCTTGGCCATCCCGGTATTTTCATGAAATTTATAGTACGCTAACATCTTTGCACACTTGAGCCAGCAAAGTCATTTGAGGTTAACAAAGACATGCAAAGTTATTGGCACTGGTGGGCACATGGACACCGGACTAGAATGAAGCTTCCCCTTCTGCACATGTGAGCACCCGCGAGCTGCAAGTAACCACTAAAAAGAGCCCAGGAGGGCAGAGCAAAGCCCAGGTCCCATTGAAATCTGTATAAAATGACCTTCTACTTTCTGTGCACATCACTGAAAAATGTTCGGTTAATGAGACTTGGCTGGAATAATGCAAGTTGGTGTATTTCCCAGCCTGCTTGTAATTATGTGCCCTTATTATGAAAAGATATGGAATTATAATGTGCCTAATCACAGGTCCGTTACGGAGACAAAGTGTATTTTCTCCTATTGTCTTTCTGAACATTTAGTGTTTTATGGGTTGGCTACTAGTTTATTCCCCCTTAGCAAAGGGTTCAATTAGCAGGTCAGTGGGAATAGAGCTAATGGATGGCAGTACAACCCTACCTATTACAGCAATGACGAGCGGGCTCCGTGCTAAGGAGCAAAACTTCAGTTCAACCCAACTTTGCACCTTTCAGCAAAATACGCTCCATTAGGGGGCTTTAATTAACTTTAAGGAGCCGTGTGATGAATTTCTAATCCATCACTCAGATGGTTTGAAACTAGTAAAGGGGTGTAGTAATTATTGCCCCCCTATTCTGTTTCTGATGGCACCTATGTAATGACAAGGAAAGAACTGTGACTACCTAAAAACCCTAGAGAACTTTAAATTGTATTTATATATCCAAACCTATCGTATGAGAAACTACAAGAGTCCTGGTAGAAACAGTGCACATAAGTAGTCACCAATGTCTCAGTACTGGGATGTTGAAGTTTAGCTCCAGTCAGTAGGTGAGCATCCATGGGAAAAGAAGGGATTAACTACACCTCAAACCTTCTCCAAGAACTGCCCTAAATCTGGATAGAAAAGCATTTTTTTTTTTTGTTTGGAAACAGCAGGCAAGCATCATATCCATTCATGAAAAACCTTTGTGGTTTACCTCTGGGGATGCAGCAAAGAACAGAACCTTCTGAGTCCATAATGACCTTGAGGCTGTCAGGAAAGGTGCTCGTCTCCTCTGTGAAGAATACCGGGACTTTGCAGTTCTTGTGGTAAATAAACCAAAGCACTCAAGGAAAGAGTTCCCTATCCCCAACCCGAGCAATGCAGCACGTAAACATTAGTTCCGTATCTTGCATCACTGCGTCAGGAGGCTTCCACTTCCGAGTACACCAGCCCCTGCATGCAAAAAGCAGAGATGGGATCTAATTTATTAGAGATGTTCACTAGATCCTGACATTAACCTGGGAGTGTTTCCTTCTCTACCAGGACGTACTATGTGTGCTCAGAGACGGTTACGTTTGTTTTATGAAGTTTAATGCAAAGAATTTGTCAGTGCTGATGCTGCAAAGAACTTTTGCATGTATTTAGGCTCAGAAATTTAAGTGTCCACACTTTCAGAAGCTCTCACAGCTACCGAATTACCAAATTACTGAATTACCATCCTGGTGATGGACCTTTTCAGCAGGTTTTTCAGCTAGAGAGGAATTGGAGGTCAGATGCTGCTTCTGTTACCCCTTTGCACAGGCACTAGCTTGGACCTGCTTTCCAAAGACCTCTTCCAAAATAAATTTGGGCCTCAAATCAAGCATCTTTTTCTGAACTCCACTGCAATTCAGGATAATTCAGGACATTAAGCCTATGTTTATTTGTTAGCATCTGCTTGATGCTGATAGAGTTAAATAGAGCTGTTTAAAGTAAAGCCTAGACTTATGTATATGATCCTGAAAAGCGAAAGAGGCCCTCTCCTCCAGATCTTTATCTGATTTTAGTGAAGGAAGGACAAAAGTTTTTTGCTTTTTTCTTCCTTTTCTTTTTCTCCAGTTCTTTCAAACTGGGGCATCATTTTGTGACTTGCTATCTTTGAATGTACAACATGGGAGAGGGTCACAGGAGATGCTTACTGAATAGGATAGGTTGTGCGGCGTACCAAAATTTCAAGCAGCAGTTATTACTCAGAAATTCACACATAAAAACCTGATTCCAAGAAAAAAAAAAAAAAAGGTGTTTCTCACTAACACAGTAAATCTTCAAGTGGGCCTCAGAAAGGCATGGTACAGCAGGACCAAAGTGTAAGCTAAAAACAGAGTATCTGGACACCAAAATCAAAGTAATGGCAAATAAATTACATAAGTTATTAACCCCCACAATCTGCAAGAGAACGTGTGGGAGGCTCATATCTGGAGCCCGTGTCAGTAAGTGCAAAAGCTTTAAGAAATACACACAGCACACGTGAGCTGGAAAGAAGAATATTCAAGTAAGCCACAGCAAAAAAGAGGAGTATTTAAGACACCAGCAAGACTCTTGTAGCTTCTCTTGTTTCCCTTGCAACCCGAGAAAAGGGATGTGTAAATGCCAAATTTGCTGTGTCCGTTTTCTTAGTTCATTTGCCTACCAATTCGTGTTTACACAGAGTGCATGTTGAGTGCCCCGGGGAATTTTCTGACCTACTTAGTAAAAGCAGCACTGAGTGTCTGGTTTCCTTAAATGAATCTAGACAACTTCTCAGGTTAAATGCTGCTTATTTTGTCTTACAGATAAAAAGACAAGGCAGAAAGTAGACCATGATGACAATTTTTTTTTTCTTGAAGGCATGACAATTCAGAAATGGTCAGCAACACAAAGTCCGGCTTCCACAAATGTACAGGCAGCCTAACTCCCTTGGGCAACCATGTTTGCAAGAAACGTCGTGTTTCCATCCTTCTCCCTCATCCCAATGTCCCTGTGCCAGGATACGTTCATGCGCAGCTGGCAGCAGCTATGACAGAAATAGCCAATCAACACTGCTCCAAAAGTAGCGTTCTGAGGAACACGGTTCGTTTTCTTGCACAAGATGCATAGGCTCTTCTCTTGAAAGCAACTTAAACCAGCTTCAAACCTTGCATGCAAAAACACCTGCAATTCCTGGTCAGTTGTGCCTGGACAGAGGTCCTCATCCAAGGAATGAGATGAGGAGGGTTTGAGTTAGCTAAGTAATAAATTCATATCAGTGTCATCTGTTATTTAAATTACAGCAGCTTAACAGTGAATGTAAAGGTCATTAAAAGATTCTGAAAAGTGCCTTTGAAAATATAGTATAAATTAGTGTCAAGTCAAGGAATGGTGTGTATTCTCCAGCTTCCTCCAGACGGGGAGCGACAAACGCTATGTCCAGAAGTGAGGTCCCATCAGGTAGAATATTATTCTACCAGGAACGGCATGCAAACTTCACAAAACTGTGAAGATAACTTCATTGTAAAATCAACTTCAATACCTGAACATTTTAAACAATACATTTCAAATTTCACTTCTCTTCTTGCTTTTAATCCACTTGAGCTGTTTCTGCAACTTTTGGTCATGTTTTTTTTTTTTTCCAACTGTCAGTTCCCAGCCATGAACACTAGAACATTATTTTTATTGTTTTAAGGAAGCCAAATGTGTTGCAGTCCCAGGAATGGGAGTTAAAAAGAAGAAAACACTAGCGAAAATGGGGAAAGCAGCACCATGTTCTACAGTAAGGCAAGAGTTGATGAAACTGAAACTCTTCACAGACACCCAAATCAAGTACAATCACACAGAAATGCATAATTACTATAATTAAATAAGAGGCAGTCAATTTTGACAAGTGTTTCTATGTTCTCTCTGGGGAAAGGTGCTTGAGGAAGGTGGAGAAAGGATCATGCCAAACTCCCAAAAATCTGGAGCGAGTTTTTGATTTGGTGTTTTCCTGCTAAGTAATAAAAGAGCAATGATCACACCGCGATTTTGTGGCGGAAAAACTACCGAAAGACTAAAACTAGATATCCAAAGAATTCAATTCCATTGGATGCTAATCAGCAAGTTTCCTACCAGGATCAACCACTGTTTAGACTCTAGGACAAAGGTTGCTTGATGCTAAGCTTTTCTGAAGGAGCAGCTGCAAATGCCAATTCAATATGTTTTTTTGAGTGGATAAGAAGTCTTTTGTGAAAAGGTATCAACCTCCCCAAAGTGGTGTCCTCTCAGCACCACTATATGGATAATTTTTATCAAGCTGTAACACAGATTTTCTTTGTTATCTCTGGGAAAAGGTATTTGGGATAATAGGGGAAAGGAGGATGTAATTTTATCAAGAAAAAAAAAATTGTTTTGGAGAGTATATGCAGAAATTTTGGATTCCAAGCCAGCCCATCAAACTAAATGTCCATCTCTGAGTTCCTGATGTGTGTGTCTTCCGCCGTATCTAATTTTCAATGCTCTTTTCTTTGCTCTTCAGATCCCTCAAGTCTGTGTTTCCAGACAGCATATTTTCAGAGAACAAAGTACAAATGTTTCAAGACAGTCTAGTTAAGAGAAGTTTGTTTTCCACTTGGTGCTTTCTTCCTCCTTGAACATCAGCATGAAAAAAAAAAAACACTTCCTCTTAGAAAGACAAAAAAAGTGTATTTTATTAGCTCCCCTGCTTTACCACACTTGCAATATTTGGGGAGGATAAAATCACTGCATTTGATGTACAAATAATCAGTCCTTTCCTCCTGACAGCGGTGGAGAAAAGTCGTCACCAACAAGCTGTTTCTTCTCACTCTTCTGTTCCCCATTTAAATGCCTTTTTTCCCCCTCCTTCGAAGTCCTCCAGCCCTCTGCAGATTAATTTAAGAGAAGTGGGAAATTAAGAGCTTGAAAGAGATTTGTGTCAGATAGAAGTGTGTCAAGCAATAAAACACTGAGCAGCAAGGGACAAAACACAAAAAAGGAGAAAAAGAGGCAGAAGGAAGCAAAAGCTTGAGGGAAGAAGTAGGGTGGGAAGGATGAGTGTGAATTCTTGTCATGGAAGCTCCCTTTCCAGCAGGGAAATTAGGGAAATTAGCTTGGGAATCAGGCACCTGTATGACTAGCATAAAAGGGCACATCCAGGTGCTCTAAGAGCTTGTAATTAGTCATCAAATAAGTGAGGGAGAAGGAAATATGGCTGAGCTCTGAGCAAGGTGATTTATCTGCTGAAAAGAAGATTGTCTTTCCTGCCACCAAGGTTTGGAGGAAAGGAAAGGAAAGGGGGGAAAGGCAGAAGGGAGCCGTGAGACCTGCCAACCGTGAGGTTCTGCTTATTGCTTTGTGCTGAGGGTTGGTGGATGTATAAAGGAAATGTGCAGTTATGTGACTCTCCTGTTGGCTGTGAGGATAAGAAGTGGGCTAAAACACCATGCCCTCTAAGCGGGGAAGTGTTGGGCATCTGAGATGGCATTAAAGTGTGTGGGTAGCAAGAGGCTAAGTGCTATTGGAAAAGGTTGGTGGCTGGTGCCTTGTGTTCATAAAAAATAACTGGAGTGGAGGAAAAGGGAAAATATCATGCAGGGACTTCTGTATTGACTTGAGATATGGAGAAAAGGGATTTTGTTTTTCTCAGGAGGCACTAAATAGCTCTCGGGAGTAGCAACTGATCCATTCAACAGGTGCTAATGGCTCTTAATATATTCCATTCATCTGCTTGCTGTATTCCTATTTAAATCCCAATAAAAGGGCTGCTGTCTCATGACTCCTGTTGAGGTGCCTTAACTACATATTCCATAATGCTGTAGCACTGATAGCTCTGTAAACAAACCTAGTCAAGCTCCTTGCTCGTCTTGCAAAAACCCCAAGTTCAAGCTGGGAGGTGGTGGCTGAAGCCACCCGCGCTGCAGCAGCTCTTAAGGCCAAGCGCTCTTGGATACTGTGATGAAGTGAAGCTGAGCAGAAGAAAGGACTGAATCAAGGGCAGCGAGGTGGTTCTGTGGATGCTTTTGTGGATGCAGGATGGTGGCACCCATAACCTCTATCTAAGAGCTGGCATGTGGGGCGGATTCTCCTGGCAGGAAAAAGGGAACTTGGTTCTACAGCCTGCAGTTACACAACTTAACAAAATGGGTGGTGATGGAAAATAAACACTCTGTGCTTTGGCAATGCTTCTTGGTCCAGCCCAATGAGTCCCTTTAATTACATTTAAGTTTAGAGAATAATTATCTGGTAAGTGTCTCCAGGGTCAGATACTTTCTGGCAAATGAAATCTATGCCTGGGATTTCTTCACCCAACAGGTCATGAACTGCCAAGAACTCACTGACCTGGAGTTTATCATGGCTATTCTGTACCAGGAGAGGGCAAACAGGTAATGAAAAAGACCAGCAATTACCTTTATTTTCTTTAGAGAGCATTGACTTCCCCAGATACAGAGTTCTGCTCGTGGCTCCGATCTCTTTGCAGACACAGCAGACCCAGGTAGGTAACTGCTCTGGGATGGTGGGAAGGCTTTTAGAAGTGTGGCTTGGTATTTTAGAGTTGGTTCAAAAGATGCTTTTCTGGGAACACTTGAGTTGTTTAAATTGTTCTTAGGAGATAAAAGAAGTGCCCTGAAAAGACTTCTCCATCCCGGTGAGAAGGAGTGTCTATAGCTGTCTCTATCCAGTGATAATGGACAGAAAAACGCTCCTTTTCTCCAGTAACTTCAGGTTCTGCTGTGTCTTTTTTCTTCCTCCTTTAAGACAGGCTTTCTGCCCTTAGAATTGTGAACATGTACTTTGTTCCCTTATACAAAGCTTGCTTATTTCTGTCCTAAACTGTCTTATTAACCTGTCTTCTGTGTCACTAAAAATAAGTTTCCAAACTTGTTTAACATTCCTATTCCACCCCCCCCCCCGGCCTTTAGCTACATAAATACTCAGCTATTGATGGATTGCAGTTGTAGAGTATGTGGAGCGTTTATTACCATCACTTCTTGATCTCTCAACGTGCAAGCAAAACTACAGCGTGAGTCCAGTGTTATTCCATCACTATGTCTTATATCCTTATATCCATATGTCCTTATGAAGACATATAGAGATTATGTACATGCATCACCTTCTCTCTCCCACCCCTGTGGAGTTCATTAGGATGTTGATTACTGGGAGCAAATCACGCATGGAAAAGGGTATGTGCAGACTTCAGGTGTTTGGACAGTTGATACCCCTACACATTGCAATATTTTGTCTAGTTTGCGGAGACAAAACATTTGCAAAGACACTATTGCAAAGAGATAATGAGATTTCAGGAGAGAATGTCAAAATTGTGCTTATGTGCTTGGCCAAATGATAGTTTTAAGTCCAATGGAGCAGACAACCAGTCTAAGATAATTTCCTAGAAGCTCAGAAATCTTTTAAATTCCAGGGATATCAGCTGTGTTGACATCAACAGAGCTATGTGAGCTTAAACCAACTACTGAGCTATTGCACACTGATTCCACCTGGGAATCTGACTGTATCTGGCCTGGGGAATGAGCCAGGAGTCACAACCTTCTATTCTTCAGCCTGGGATTTAAGGCTTGCTGCTTAAGTGTTTTGCACCAGTTTATCTGTCCCCCTTCCCTGCAACTCTCACACTGCTGAGGTTTCACAGAAAAAGAAAGCATTAATGTGGGGAAAGCAACACATGGGTGTTGTCAGCCCACCTTTTAAGCAGCCCATCCACTTTTAAGCAGCTTGTGTCAGCATCCAAGGTGACAGGGTTGATTTAGCCAAGCTACAAGCTTTGCATTTTGCCTAAAGTCCAAACAGATTTTAACAGAGAACCTGATAATCATTAGGAGCAACCAAAGATTGAGTTCTGGTTGATGTTCGGAAGACTTTTTTGCAAGAGTCGGTTCTGTTTTCCCTGGTGCTGAACTGCTTAGCCTTCCTTTCATAGAAAAGCTGTCCTTTTTCCTCACTGTTTCAGCATGGCAAAGCTATTGGAAACCAGCTGATGTACAGTAACACACCAGCAAAAAGAGCAAATTTGCAGCACCCTAAAATCCTTGTGTTTCTTCTGATCTACCCTGTGCTCAGAATAGGGTTTTCTTGGTTTTATTTAAATGACATTTAAAACTTTATTTTAAACTATAGTGACAATATGTAGTCTCTCACTGACCACAGTTTTAACTGGTTTGATATTTTGGTTGATATATCTATACTTGAATTTTATTTTTTCCCTTTGGCTGCCTCTGTACTTGGAGGAATCGGCAAGGCCACAAAAACAATGTTACCCAGATTAATGTATGGGGAAAGCTCCAGCATCACAGACCGAATAACTACTGCTCTCTCTGAGAAGAACAGAGTTCACACGTGCAGGGGATTACAGAAATATTTTGTTATAGCCTTGTGTTAGGTAATGGACTAATTTGGTGTATTTTTAAAATACAAATAAATCCTGAGTGTGTTACTTTGTCTGAATCCCAGGATGGCCCAGGAGGCTGTTGCTGCATGACTGGCTGCAGCAGGGGCCAAAAATGTGTTGAGTTTGAAGACTAGGTTACTGGTAAGCATCTATGGAGTGCCTGAATGCAGCACCCCAAGGCAGGGATGCAGAAACCGTGGTTTCTGTTCCCAAATAAGGGACTGCTAGGTAAACAAAAACAGTAATGTGGAAGACAACATAGGACTCACTTATGTCTTCAGAAAAGCTCCTTTCAGCTTGGAGAAGAGGGATGGGGGCAAGAGAGAGTGAGGCTGGCACCTGGTGACTGCTGTCATTTCAAGCTTCCCTTCTTCACCAAATTGGGGCATTAAAAAATCTTTCTGCTGGGCTCATGTGAAGGTGAGATGATGATTTATTTGATCTTCCCGTATGCTCACCAAACCTTGAAGGTGAACAAAAATAGGAAAATTAGATCAACTACAGCAGCAGGTGCTAAACCTTGCTCAGAGGGCTATTTTGCACATAAACCGCCTAATTACAGCCCGTGATTTATTTATTTATCTTTCGGTCCCCGGAGAGCATACCAACAACAGCTCTATTAGGTCGTGTCATTCTGTTATGTCCCACTTCTTAGAGAACATGAAGCCAGCTCGAGAGGAAGGCTGTGATTTAACCCAGCCTGTGGATTGTTGTTGATTTTTGTGAGAGTTTTGTTGTTGGTTTTTATTATGTTTTTTCCAAATGGTTTAAATAAAGAGTATAAATAGGCAGAGAACAGCCTTTTGTTTTTCTGCCTTTGTGGAAAGCAGTGACATAGGAATCCTAAAGACCAAAATCCCCTCTTTGAAGGGTATTGGAATTCTCTGAGAATTAGGTTACCTTTGAGGGAATGACAAAGCCCCCATGTCTAAAAAAACATAAATGGTGAAATCGTCACTTGCATTATTTGTTCCTCTGGTGTTCTTGTGTCCCAGAAGCTTATTCTACTGTCCTGGCTTTAGCTCATTATTCCAAGTATCCAGAAATTTCACATTTTATGGATGAGATGGGTAGCTGTCTGTCTAGCCTAGAAGAGCTTCACTTCTGTTCAGTGTCCTTACAAGCAAAACACCGTGGCAAGGGGCACCAGCACCATGTCTAACCCATGTTTAGGTCCAGTAGGGCTCAAGGCCTGGGTATTTCTTTAGCTTCCTTCTGAGGAGATTAATGAAATACCTTTGGAGAAGACAGGCATATTCTCCAATCGCTGGGCTGTTGCATAAACCTTTCTGAGGAAGTGGAAGATGAGTCCAGAACACAAAAGTGGAGGCAATGGAGAGCCTGGAACCAGCAGTAGCCAGCAGGAAGACAAATCATAGTTTAGAAAAATCTCATAATTTTGACACAAGTCTCATCACTTTTAACTCCTGCAGTTGACAGTTTGCTCTAAGAAGTCTTGATGTGTTTCCCATTGGACCTGCCTGGAGAGTGCTCTCTGCCTCAAGGTACAGTGGCTTCTATCAGTACTTTTTGCATCTTTTTTTTTTTTTTTTTTTTTTCTTCTCTCCAGTCTCTTGTGCCTTTTAATAGTGGAGCTCCTAAGTGAGAGCAGTCCAAGAATTTTTGAACTTCCAAATAAATGGTCAGAGTCAGTTGAATAAGGTACTGGAATGTGAAATAAAGCTGAAATTTGGTGAGAACATCTTGGAGACTGGCTGGGAGATGGAAATTTTATATTAGGAGCTGAAGTGGAGGCTTCTGCTGAAAATAAGGAGAGAGGCATATCCTTTGTTTGCTGATACATTAGGATTTTTAGGTTGTCCACCTGTATGGGAAAAAATGAGAGGCAAAAGCTTTAGCTTGATACTTGTGGATTTAGTTGACTCAGATTTCAATTTGATTTCAGAAACCTGAAAATCTGGAGGACTCTTTTCCACAGCTCTTGTCTAATGAATGATGTGCAGTGCCTCTGGCCCTGGCCTTGCAACAGGGTGATCCTTGAGGATGAGGAGCTTTGTCTGAGCATCTTGCTATGGGCAGAATTAGAAGTTAGAAGTGTTCCCAGCAGCCAGCCCGTTCTGCCCCTTCTCCTCACAGGTCTGGGGAACAGCGATGTTTAGTACTGCAGTGTTGTCTTGCCTGATGTCACTGCTTGTGTTGTGTCCTGTCTCCTGGTAGTATCAGATTTGCAGGGCTTTGGAATATTGTTGGTGGGGAAATTGTTTGCTTGGGTCCTGTGGTTTGTTTTCTGGATGTAGAGCTGGCTCCATTTTATAAGCACACCTACTTATAAAGTGTAGATACTTGCATGAAATTGCTTACATGGTTCTCATTTCTCCTACTCATTTCTAAGCAAAATTCAATTATTGTAGTAAAGCAAGATTTGTTTTGTTTTGCCTTGGAGACAACTCTACTAACTCCTAGTTAGCAGCTCTTAAGAAAACTACTGAAATTATTTGCTTGCTGGAAAATGGCAAAGGGTAATGGACTCTTAGAGAACCTGAAGGTACGTTATTTCACAGACTGAATTTTGACTACAGGAATTGACCTGACCGTTTTGAGATCTGCAAATGAGATGCACATTCTGCTCATGCGCAGCTTTGAAATTCATCTTATAATGAGCTGGAACATACTCTCTGATTTTGCTATTGTAACATACTCCTGGCCAAAAAAATCTATCTAGAACTTTCTTTTTCTTGAGGAATTCAAAGATTTCCTTTTTAAATATTGAGTTTTAAATGACTAATGCTTAATTTGGAATTCAGAAGTAGACAAAGCTACATGTCCCTCTCTGCAGGGGAACTTTCTTCCTTACTCAAGATCCAGCAGATGTGCCTGATTTTTAAAGGGGATATCCTTTTATCAAAATGACTTTGATCATTTGATCAAATGACCTCAATACTTGTCCTCAATATTTGCCCTCAATATTGCTGGTGCCCTTCTGTACTCAGGTTTTCCCCTCTCTCTGTGCAGTACCATCTCCCTGGATCGGATGCCATCCCGACGGTTACTTACATAGCAGTAATCTTAGCTGCGCAGGGTAACGAGTAAGGGCAGAGCCCCTTTGGGAAGTGGAATTAATATTTATTTTCTTCCTAAGGGATACTTGTATGGAAATGTGTTCCTCATCGACCTAAAGGTAATTAGAGGAGTACAAAGAACCTGCTTCCCTTTACAGTGTTATATGTTGTGGTCGTCTTCACCTGTGAGGGTGCCTGGCACAAGCTGCCCCGAGAGGCTGTGGAGGCTCCTTCTCTGGAGATCTCCAACCTGCCTGGCTGCCACCCTGTGCCCCTGCTCTGGGTGTCCCTGCTGGAGCAGGGGTTGGACTGGGTGGTCTCTAGAGGTCCCTGCCAACCTCAACCATTCTGGGATTGTGTGTATTGTTTCCCTGGTTTAGGGTCTTCAGTAGGAGGAAAAGTCTTGGATGGCCTCAGAACTGACTCATGCTTTTCAGATTTTGAGGCTTACCAGAAGGACATTAAGAACTTGTTTCTTACTCAGGTACACATTTTATGGAAAAATAAGAGCAGAATTTGCCTTTGTGGATGCAGCACTGGGAACTGAGAGCCAGGAAATGTTGATTCTTGAGTCTGGCTTAGATGCTTCTTGTTGTATTACGCACAGCAGTGGGAATTTGGTGCTGACAAAGATTTCCATCCTTCGTTTTTTACCAGATCTCCGTTTTTTTACAGAGGGTGATGCACACTGCCTTAGAGAAACCACCTCTGTGTTCCTAGAAGCCCTACTACATTAGGGATCATGATGAATAATACATGTAATAAGGGTATTCTAGACTTTGCAGAGCTAAAATATTTTCATAAAAAGCCTAGGTCTTTGAAGAAAAGCCTCTGAAACTTTGAGCTGCCTGGTACCAGCAAACAGTATAAAAATGGAGGTTTTGAAAGGTACCACCTAGTGTTAAGTCTTGCGAGGCTTAGCATAAATATTGTTGAAAGAAGTCAGGCCGGGCAGGGGCTGTGTCAGTTTCCAGCATGGGTAGGGAGGCATCGACAGTGACTCCAGGGCGCTCCTTGGCTGGTGCAATAAAACATCCAGCAGGGCCAGGCCATTGGCAGCAGCTTGTGCTAAACTGCCCGTTCGGGCCCAGTGCAGGTAAGGAAAAAGGCAGGAAGGAAAGAAAGAAGAAAAGAAAGAGAGGGTGCTTAATCACAGGAAAATGATTTCTCGAGTCAGCATTCCAGGCAGAGCTAAATGTGTTGCTTCTTTTCTTTTCTTTTGGCTTCTTCCTAATGAATTTTAAATCAATAGTCCTAGCGTGCATTTATCTATACAGTTTTCAGCAGAGGTATTTTACCTTTCAGTACTGTTGCCGAAGCCTTTGTAGCAGAAAATTGTAAATGATTTAGAAACAGAAACTCATAAACACATTTTTTTTTTACGTACTTTATATGGAAAAACTCAAAGATGAGAAAAAAGCTGTCTTTTTATTTATTTTTGGTAGAAAAACAGAACTGAGATGCCAAATACCTAAAACTTGAAAATAAAAATGAAGAAACTCGCTAGAGGTGCTTTGCATCTTACTTTATTTTTCCTTCTATGATGTTTTTAACACACGTTTCCCAGAGCAGGGTTGGAGACGAAATGAAATTACAGGCATTTCTGCTGCATAAGCTTGTCAATGCCAGTATGTGCTCGCTGATAAGCAGGTGACATCTACCAGCTCTACAAGAACCCTGGTGCCCTGTGTTTTCATGCTACTGGTATTAATTGAAAGAAGTGTAGAGTTTTTCCTGTAAATACAAAAGGATATGCAGCCAGAACAACATACATTAACAACATACATATTAAATGACCTTTTATTGCATGACTAATATATGCCAGAAGAAATAGGAGGCTGTGAAGCATCTCTGAAAAATTGTGGGGTTCTCTAGTTGCCAGGATCAGTAACTTTTTCCTTTTTATCACTAGAAATCCTCTCTGATGTGTCAAATGTTTGAGAATAAGAGTTTCTTTTTCTTTTTCTGAAAGAAGCAAAAAACATCTAAATTTCAAGCTGATTCCTATGTTGTTATACTTTGCCCTGCCCAAATTACAAACAGGTTGTCCCATGAATTGCAGAGCCTGGCCATGGGACATTTGTCCTTGCACACTCTGCCCTGAAAGTTGAAGGACCTTGTTCTACTAAACAACACTCTAACAACTTTATTTTGAATTTGGAGGGATTTCTTTATCTTTTGGAGGACCTTTTTGAATTGATTCATTTGGGTTAAAATATTTTTATATTTCTTACTTCCACCTTCAGTAACTAAGCTACTGTTGGGGATGGGGTGGGGAATCAATCAAGCTTTTCTGTGTTCTATTTACTGCTCATGTCTTCACTGACCTTGGCAACAAAGTGATGGGATGCCTCTAAACATCGAGGGTGGCATTGCAAGAATGGTAGTAGCAGGTACAACTAGCTCATGCTTCTCTTCCTCTCTAAATTTAGGATTATTACCTGGTGTACTACCCTAGTATGACCTGAGTGAGCAAGGAAATATTAAATAAGGGGGCGGGGGGAAGATACCCAATTGTGCCCAATCTAGTTTTCACCTTTCAAAAACCCACACTGTTTTCCCGCAAAACTGGCTTGGGGTTTGGAGAACATGCCTTGTATAAGAACTGAGTTGAGATGTTTGTCTATCCAAGAGAAAGATAAGAGCTAACTTGATTATTGGTCTGCAAGAACCACTGTGATGGAGATTTCTGATAATAAAAGGCTCTCTAATCTGACAGAAAAGGCATAATGAGATCCAAGGCAGCCTTTTGTGCTGCTGAACAACCTTCAAGGACACAAATGTTTCTGTGCAACAGCCTGCAGCTCATCGGTACAGTCCGTGTCGCATTTACTCTTCCTAGCTGCTAGGGTCACCTGCGAGTATCCTTGGCAAGGTTTATTGCAGTTCTTCCTGGCTGTCACGATAACCTTGTCCTAGATCCTCCCGCTCGCTGAGTTCTTTCTGTCCTTTCTTCTGAAAAGATCTCAGCCTTATATACGAGATACAATATCGTCCTGTTTCCTCTGCGTGGAACAGGAGGGCATGATCTTGAACCACTTTGTGTTTTTAAATGATCTATAACGTTTTCACCATAAACTCGGTGGCTCAGCAGTAATCTGAAAATAGTCCCTCAGGATGCTGTCCTGTATACAGCTGGAAGGAAAGCTGCTGATGTTTAGGGGCATATTCAGGGCACAGATCACTGGAGATCCCTTTTCCCCTTTTTCCAAAGGTATTTGCCTCAAAAACATGATAGGGAGGTGCATTCTTTGCATTGAGATAGCAGGCTGTTTTGCAGTAATGCGTAGAAGGTAGGTATAGAGCAGAGTGGACTGGCATCCCTTGCTTGCATTGCTTTGATTGAACAAGTGTCTTAAACACACAAAAAAAAAAAAGGATGTATTTTGCCTTGAGCTTGCTTTGAAAGTGCCTTTAAAAAGCAGGCATTTCTAGAAGCAAGAAGCAATTAGTTATCAGATTCCTGGTAATTTATTATTAACCTCTGGTACCCTGGGAACACTCTTCTGCTTAGTCACGTGTGCAACTGAAATTTTCATTTAATTTGTTTAATTTCCATCCGTACACAGACAGTGTTTGGTAAATTTATTAGGATTCCTTTACACTTTGCCCTCTTCATACTAAAAAGTGATAGATTGGTTAGTCATTCTGAATAAGCAGTTTGTCAAGCCTGCAAGTCATATAAAACTGAGTGCATAAATAATTTATTGCCTATTGTAGTAGTAAAAATATGTACATTTAGCAAATTCTAATTAAAATAATCAAGAGATTAATCATTCAATAGCAAGTTATTTATTAAATTGAAGTAATCCTTTTAAATGTATGTGTTAAACTTGGAGAGCTGATGTATTCTTGAGACTTGGTAAATTAAAATTTCTTTCTTTTTCAATCAACAAGTTCATAAAAGGTGTGTCAAGTTAGCAAATTGCACGTAAAAAATGTATTTTGGAATACTTCACAATGTTACTTTGGAAAAATCATCTCAACTAAAGCTATCAGGTCAATGTCTTCTACTGTAGTTAGGCTTTAAATTAGGTACACTTAGTATTCATTTTAATGAAAAGTTAAGGGGTTTTTTGGTAAGTTTTTCCATATGAAAATACCTGTTTCATAATGCTAGAGCAAAACTATTCTTCATAAGGTAAAATTCATCCAATTTGCCATTAACTAACTGAAAAGTAAGCACAAATGTGGGACAAATATATATTTTTGAGGTTTCCAGGCATGGAATGTTGTGAATTTTACAATGTACTGAGCCAAGTTTAGACCCAGTGCGAGTCTGGGCAGCTCCTTGTTGCAGTAAGCTAGAGATGGGTGATGAGCTTGAACCTTGGGATGCTGTACTTGTGAGAAGCTCTGTTCTCTTTTTGGAGGGTCTGAGCAGCAATTTGCCCACAGTATTTATGTTTAGTACAAGATTTCAGCTCTTTGGGACTTAAATGAGAGCAACACCATCATATGCTGTTTAGATGTGCTCTGTTTCTTGCCCAAGTTGGTCCAGCAGACCCTTTCCTGTGTAGTTGGGATTCACAGATGTTTGTCCCTGATTTTCAATTCCTAAAAGAGAAGGATGAGTGGTTCTTGTGCTGATAGCCCCAAGGTTACTATTTTAGTACTGATAATTAAATCTTGTTGCGTGTGGTTACGAGTCTTCAAAACTAAACAGAAGAATGGAGTGAACAGTGACAGGGAGCCTGTAAGGGGGAGAAATAGAAACTTCCACTAAAGGAGAATTGGAATGCTAATAATATTGCTACTTGTTTATGCACAGAAGCAAACGGCAAATTTATAAAAAGTTTGACACTGTATATGCAGCTGATATGCCTTTATGTGCTTTATCCTTATATGAAGGGTGCTAGCTTGTACTCTGCATGTGTAAACATAAGTTTCTTCCGCGATCACGCTCAAGCAGATTTTAGAGAACATTAGGCATGAATAAAGAAGATGCTTGTGCTGAGCTGCCTTCACAAACCCTGTGATTTTTAAGGTAATTTGAATCTTACAAGCATCTAACCTAAATAGAAAGAATGGAAGAAAAGTAAAACAATAAATATTAATTCTGTCAAAGTTGAGCAAATCCTACTGAAATGGAGGGTAGGGAAGGGAGCAAGTTAAGCAAAGACTACACTGTGAACCATGGAGCAGTGTTTGAGGATTACAAAACAAGTATAATCTGTGTAAAAAAAAAAAAAAAAAAAAAAAAAAAAAAAAAAAAGCAAGATTTAACAGTGAAGTTGTTGTTACCTTGTGGGCACTTGTAGTTTGTAGCAGGCATTTATTCTGGCAAATATTACTATCATATTACTATGGTTATGATTATTAGTATATTACTATGATTCAAAATGGACATGTTGAGTAGCCCCAAAATGGCCTTGATTTGAATGGATCCTGAAGTCTTTCTCTGTTCAGCACTTCATTCATTAGTATATGCTTAATTCCCCTTGGCGCTGAGGATCTTAAGGAATTTGCATTTAGATCCGTGTGTATTCCATCAGCAGATGTGGCTCTAGTTACCTTTAGGAATCTTGTGTTACTCTAGTATCTCCTAGATACTTTGAAGGTGCAGTGGTGCCACAATACTATCATGAAGAGCTGTATGAATTGAGTCCAGTGCTGTTTTCTGTTAATTTCTTAGTACCTTAGGAGACAGTAATGTTGAGCTTAAGTCAAATGACTCATTACAAAGTGATGATCAGTGGTAGGGATCATAGAAGGTCCTCAGGATATCTCTCCAGTCTAGAGAGGATGAAATCTCCAAGTGAAATGCTAGAAGGGAAATGTTAAAAGAATGTATTAAGGGGACTCGTGTTGCGGCCTACTTGTGTTTAGTCAACCTTGATTTTGGGGATTGAGGTTAGAAGAGCATGTGTTTTCTGTAAAAGCTATGAAGAGCTCAGTTTGGGGAGCAGGTAGCGCTTTTTTAGAGGGTAGAAACTAGCTCTCTTCCATCTGTGGGAGGGAGCAAAGATAGAAAGGCTCTAGGTGGAGTCACAGTTGGGGAGAGAACCCAGAAGAGCTGAGGAAAAAAGCTTTGGTAAACTGTAGCTTCGAAGGGATGCTTTATTTTGAGGTACTCTCTAAGCTTCTAACCAATAAATCTGACTGAGATGAGAACCAGGAACAGACTCTGGACTAGAGGGCTGTGTATTTTTACTGCCAGGCTAAGAATGATAGTAAGAGTTCCTTGATTGCTAGGAGACCTGTCTACAGCGCATAAGCCTTCGTTCTGTGGCTGTGCTTGCATCGGTCAGAGCTGGTGTTCATGTCTGTTGAATATCAGAAGTATCCTGTGAAATTACAGAGACTTTTTGTGGGGTAGAAAATATTTTCCATGCAACTATTGTACGTATCATTAAAAATGCACATCCTCAAAAAGAGGCAATAAATTTAAGTTTTGATGCTAAAAGTTATGGGCACAAGGAAACAGAATCCCAAGGCTGTTTTTGCAGAAGTTTCTCAAGTATTTAGGCTGCGTATCAGAGTAATAAATCAATGGCAAACTCCTGGTAAAATTTTCGCTTTAGGAAGCTGCTGGGAGATTTGAATCTGAATGCTTTGTAATGTTCCAGATTCAGGTTGGGTTCTAAACCAGAAGCTGTGCAAGTTAAGTGAAAATGTGGTCTCATTACAACATTATCTATAGGATTGAACTCCTCTTAGACTGACTTCATTGGTTTTTGGTTCCTTGTCACCAGCTTCTTTACAATTAAAGAAGTCAAGTATGAGAGGATCTGAAATTCCTTATATTACTGTCCCTTTGTACTGGGGCAAATACAAATCTATTGAAGAAAAAGAGAGCTTATCCTAGAGACTTTTTAAAACTCTATTTCCTTTGTCCTTACTCTGTTAAACAGTAGTTCATACCTCTGAATATACACTTAATCTAGGGAAGCTTGGTGACTTTGGGTTTTTTCTTTACCTAGTACTTAAAGGAAAAAAAGAAGAATGGCTGCATTAAAATAGTTGTTGCTGAAGAAGTTAATGTCTATAATGGTACCTGAAGAAATACTGCTCCAAGAAGTTACAGAATAGAATTTCATTTGTGGTTACAGACTTATTGCAGATGCCACTGGGGACCTAGAGGGCTCTCCAGTTCATTTAGCACAAGTGCCCGTGAATCCTTTTCCAGGCAGGTGACTGAAAAATAAAATAAAAAGCTGTATTAAAAAATCTACAAATTCTCTAGTAGAGAATTGGTAAACTGTATCCCAAGTATTTCAAGGCACAAAAGGTCAAAAAAAGGCAGTGGGCAGGCTTGCAACTGCCTGTCAGATCTGAAAACTAGGCAGGTAGGGGGAAAAATCCTGAATTGAAGAGCTTTTGCTTTTTTATTAAAAATAATAATAAAAAGGGATGTGCGCAACATTTCCCAAGCTCCTTACAAGGCATCTCAGTCCCAAGTGAATTGTAAACCGAAGCATCAACTGCAGATTCAATGCTAAGTTAATTTTTCAATATGCTCAGCCAAGGCAACCTTTTAAATAAAGATTTCTTTTGTATTAATGATGTTCTTCGCAAAGGAGCAAGTGTTTAATTCTGCACTTGGATTAGTGGAGGGAGATGTACAAGCCATTTTCAGGGTCTGGTTGGGTAGGCACCTGCATGTTTGGCTAGTTACCTCTCTAAACTATGTAAATCTTCAGAATGCAAAACCTGATGAGAAAATTTCTCCAATCTGTTCTCTCCGTTGCAGTCAAAAGCACCCTGAGAGAAGAAGTGTTGTGTTGGTGATTCTCCTTCTAATTATACACAAAGAAAGGAATCGAAAACAAGCGTTATTGCACGAGTTAAATGAATTTGTGATTTACACGAAGCACGTATGATAGTTTGGAATGAAGCTATGCCTGCTCATGGTGCTTCCTGAAAGAGATGGTGCTTATTAGGTTCCAAATACATCTGCTTAAGCAAACACGGGCTTCTGATGTGGCCTTCCCCTTGACTCTTTCGACCTGTTGCCTGCTTCTAGGGCTGCCACAGATCTGTAGGAATTCCATCCCCCAGTTTCATCACCTACCAAAACTGTCACCTTGGATCTTCCTGTTCACGCCTTGCCTTTTTTTGCAGAGGTTTTTGTCCAGAGCACCCAAGAGGCCCTCGCACAAGAATGCTTTCTTCTCCCAGCAGTAGCGAGGGCTTTGATGCCCACAGTTGTGTTGTGGGACAAGACCAATACTTGTGCCAACTTCCAAAAAAGTTTGCTTTGAGTTTAGCTGAAGGAGGGGAGAAGGCTCAGTTCCCCTTTCCAGACTAATGCAGCCTCCACTGTTGTGAAACTGTGACCAAGGCACTGAATCCAGTACATGTTTCAGATTTTATTAGATATTGAAGAAACATCAGGGTACAACTAGATGAATCCTTGTTTAGATAAATGCTTCTAAGTTTAAGAAGTTACATTTTGGTGTTTGTTTGGTGGTGTATACTTTTGCTTGTTCTTACCAGTCTTTCAGATCTTCTGGCAACAAAAATCTGTGTATTGGATAACTTGGAGATCATTTTCTGCATCTCTGTTTGTCTCTGAAGCAATTTCATAAGAAATACGAAATTCTGCTTGTGTTATATTCATGAGGATTTTTCTTCCTTTAACTACATGATATATTTGGGGACAAACTTGACTTTTATGAGGATAATTTCACTCTGCTGTTTCAGAAGCTCTTCAGTTTTCTTAAGGTTTTTGTACTGAAAATGGACTTATAGATTAAAAAAAAAAATGATTTGTAGAGGTGTTGAATCTTGTACCTGGCTCATGTCAAACCCTCTAGCAGCTGTAGGTGATGAAATAAAGCTCCTGGACTCAGGTGCCAAAATGCAGATTTATGTCAGTAGCCACTTAAGCTGTACAAGTTGGGACACTTTTGGCCTATGTTTCATGCTGTTTATTTTTTTTTTCTTTAAAGACAGCCTTGACAAAGCAAAGCAATTGGTAGGATTGAAATACTGCCAGCAGTTTTTTACAGAGGATGGGTTATTCGTGTTTGTCCCTCCTGCTGCCTTGAAATACGTTTCTCAAAACTTGGCAGCTGGTCTTGGTTTTGCTTGTGTGCTACTTCTTATGGGATGAGCACCAGTTTGGTCCTGGTGTGGAGCAGCAGAGAGATATAAGGGACACTGGGGCTGCACATCCATGGCTGTAGGAAGAAAAGCGAAGAGCTCGGGGCAAAGCATTGGATATTTTAAGCCCTGTTGAAATATTTTATAGGCACATGATACTCAGCATCCCCACTTAAAGCCCAGATAAGTCAATACTTTTCCTCGGGCAATCATGGAACTCTTCCATGAAGCGCAGTAATATTTAGTTACTCGAGTATTTTCAATTCAATTATTATGAGCCAAGGCCCTGAGAACGGGAGGAGTCCAAAAGGTGGGGTTGTATTTTCAGATGTGTTCAGGACTGTATAAATTGGGTGTCCATTGAAGTTTGATAAAACTCATGCGTGTGAGCTATTATGTAAATACTGGATGCTTATGAATAGTCCCTTTATCATTCTGCGCAGTGCTCTGCCCTCCATCAGAATAAGTCAATGCTTGCATTACAATGTTACATTCATTTATTCTCTTTTGCAGCTTCTTGGAGGAAAATTACTGCTGTAATTTTATACACCCTGAATTAGGGAAGGCTGGGGACTGGGTGTCTTTTCCTTGTATTCATAATAATCCTTTTGTGTTGAAAAGTATTCCTTATGGTTCATTTTGTTTCTTGTCCCTAGGTTAATTTTGATTTATTAAAATTAAAAAAGGCAAACCACACAACTCTTCACTCTGCTCTGTGACTTCTCATTTTTTGACGTTGGCCTTTGAAGCAGAACTTCCCACATGTTGTTTTTATTCTTATTTTTATGCTCATTGTATTTGACTTGTCTGTCTCAGCAGTAATACCCTTTTTTTAAAAAAACGAAGGAATCGGTGAAGAGTGGCCTTTCACTCTTGGAATAATGTCTGTTCCTCATTCAGCAGTCCTTTATTTTATTTTATTTTTTTCCCCTCTTAAATTCTGCCCCAAGTTATTTAATCTTCTTTCCGCATTCCCCCAAGTAGAAGAATGACTTGGTTGGTGGATTGTGCAGGACTGCTATTCCTGTATTAAATACACACAGGGCGTTTGTGAAACGCACGTAGGTGCATGGAGCAATCCTGGCTTGCTCCAGGTCGCATTCAGATAACACAATATCTCGTTCTCTCCTTCTGACTGCAGTTTGCATCCACAGTGCGGTAAAAGCTCTGTGGAGTTTTACTAACCTTTTTTGCTGCTTTTTCTGTCATGAAGCAATATGAACCCTTAGGTATCTGGTGCGGAAGTGCTGGGTTTCAGCCTCCGGTTGCGTTGTTCCGTTGTTCTTGGTTTGTTCTGGCTCTGGTTGGCTTTCTAGGAACTAGAGAGGGGAAAAAAAAAAAAGGCTAGATGGTTTTTAAAGCTCCTGTGATCTGGGAGTTCCTTCATGAGGATCCTCGTGCTGGTCAGGGAGCTACTTGGTAAGAACAGATGTGTGATTCCAATGGGGGGTGTCTTGCTGCAGGGAGCTGACTCCTTCCCCTTCAGCTCATGGAAAATCCTGCCCTGAGGATAAGTAGCTGCCCCTTTTCTTTAGCAAAAGGAGATGTGCTGCCCTAGAATGTGAAAGGATGAGGAACTGGTGCCAATTCCAACACCTCAGCAAGTGGCTTTGTGCTCTTTGCCCTTTGCTTTCCCTGTCTCCATGCGAACCTTGGTGTTAATCCTTTGGGGAGAAAAAAGGACAACCTTAGTGTGTGGGATGATCGCAAGTGTTTAGCAGCTCTCCCCTCCCTTGGGAAGCAGTGGCTGCCCCAACTCAAGTTACTCAGCAGCCCCTGACCCCTGAGAGCACTGCCCATTTGCAGTTATCAGGCTGTTCTCGCTCCTCTGCCCCTGCAGAAGGGAGCTGCTCCTGCTGCTTAACACATCTCTGGAGGAGTCGCAGCTCAGTTTGCAATGGGTTGCCTTAGTGTTTCGCAGGGTATATCAGGTCTTGGAAGGTTTGAATTCGGTTCTCCCTTTTCCCCCTCCTCCCCTGGGAAGCTGTTCTCATAATAGCCAAAAAGAAGACCACGGTGGCTGGAGAGCTTGGTTGGAAAGGATGAGCACTAGACACCTTTTTTCCCAAACCTAGAAGTGGAATTCCAGCTAGCTTGGTCACAGCACCAGTCTGGAGCTGGTAAGTTGTGTGAAGTTGGACTTTAAGTGACTCAGTCATAGGAAACGAAGCCTAAAGAAAAGGTGCGATGCAGAAATCCTACTGCGGTAGCTCAACTTTTTGACTTCCAGGAATTTCTCAGTATTTAGTTGACAACAGTATGAATCTTCCCTTGGAATCCTCGCTTGACAGAGTTGATTACCCTTAGTTATGAATTCCTTATTTTTTTTTTCCCTGAGCATCTAAAGGAGCTACCAGTAGTAATGAAACATTGATTATTCACTCAACTGTTTGTCATTGATTAACACGTTGCATTCAGAAGAGCAATTGGGTTGTGGGAATATATTGCCAAGTGCCAGAAGCCCAGACTGCGATAACTTTGAGAGACTGAGTCCAAACCTTGTGTAAATGACTTGGATGAATTGGAGTAATGGTTGTAGACGCACAACATAATTCTGGAGCTCATAAGTCACTTTTGAGGCATGTTGGCTGCTAGATATCACAGAACTCCGATATGCTCTTGTATTTGGGTGGAGATTGTTTGTGTTCTACTGAAGCAGTGATTTTTCTTCAAGCCCTGAAGGTTTTATGAGGTTCTCTTCCACCAAACTTGCCAGGAGAAGATGTGGTGGAGACTTTGGTTTGTTTGAAAATGGCAAGAGAAGTGGCATGAAGGTCAATCTTGGGCACTTCTTTCATCTACCCATGAAAGTAGCTGTTGTACATGCACTATTCTTCACCTGATGTTTTCCTGGTATGGTTACCTCTGAAGGTGGAAGCACTTTTTTATTAGATGCTTGAATAGTTCTCATGTTTTCATTTGGAATGCTTCGTGGAAGCAACAGTTTTCCAAAGTGACGACCTGCTGTTACGGAGGGGAAATGGCCATGCTTGTCCCCTATGTGATCCGTCTTCAAAACCCTGAAGTGCGGTGTGCACTATATATGTCGGTATATATTTCAGTATCTTCCAAATATTGGAACTAAAATGGTAGGGATGGAGAGATGATAGACAGGGATATCATTTGTCTTTTCCTTTGTGCTACCATGCTCACAGATATGGCAAACTCACCAAGCGTCCCGGCAGAGGTAATGGTGCTGAACTGGGCTCTGTGCTGTATTTATTTATTTATTTTTAATTTATTGTTATTAAGCAAAAGTTATTCAAAAACAAACAAAAAAACTTTCTGCCATCATCTCAAATGTGAGATCCAAAGCCAGTCATATAGTAAGGATATTTTCAATCAACTTCTGTGTCAGCAATCAAGCCCTTAGCACAACAAATATCCACATCAGTTAAGGATGTTTTCTATTTCAATTACAACCTTCTATAAACAGACATAAAATCACTTGTAATTGCTTCCAATAAAGCCTGGAAAGTGCAAAGGAAAAGACAGCTTTCACCAATCATCATGAAAATATGATCCTAAAATGAATGACAGGGCTGTTAGATGCAATGTGGTTTTCAAAGTATGCACCTTCAGCAATGGGTGCACCTTCAGCGAGGAAGTGTGTTGTATCTGCAGTCAGAATACGTAGGGTTACTTCCCTTGAAGTCAGTGTGATTTATGGCACTTGAGGATGTGGCCCGGTATTATTTCTTACAGCTACTTGAGATTCCCAAACAGTTAACACTTGAAATATGAAAATGGAGATTGGCTTGTTGTCTCACGTATTGAGATTTGGGCTACAGGGAAAACAGTTCAAATGGAGATAGCTCTAGTCATGTTTTAATATATGCATTTAGCAGATCTCAACTGTAGGTTGTAGCTTCCGAAAGTGGGTCGGGGCAGTTTGATTTAGTAGGGCCGGTCAGCTGCGTTGCATTTTCTCCCTAGGAAAGCAGGGAGTTGCTCACTGGATTACATCCGCGATGCTTCATCCAAAGGGAAGCAGTTTCCTGTGTTTTGGCTGCAGCAGGTCGGCAGATGTTTTCCTTTTTCTTTCTCACTTAAGCTTTAATCAGCATGTGCCGCTTGCAGGTAGGATTTTTGAACCATCTCAAGGGGATGTGTATGATCTCAAAAAGATTCACAGCTTTTATCAAATATATTAAAACCACAGTTCAGAAACCCGCCTGTGTCAGCAGATGAGCATGCAGGTCCTTTATTTCAGCAGATGTCTCCAGCCTCTAAATTCCTGCAAAATATTGCACCAGTAAGGCAAAAGCCATGCTAACTGTCAGATGCCTTGTCCTGCCATATGTTGTGCCTTCCTCCCATAAAGAAACGCCTCAGGATTTGCACAGGGACAGCACTAAAAACAAGGAGATCTTGTCAGAACTCAGCTGTTCTGCTGGACGTGGTGCCTGTGTTACAGACGGAGGAGCTGTTCATGGAAAAGGAGCAGAAGGGCAGCCACTGCTTCCTCTCTCTTGCCTCCTAAAGGCCCGTTGATTAATGTTCCCTTGGATCTTAACTAGGATGACCACAAAGCTGCTCTTTTTTTTCCCTGGCTTTTATAGGATCTTCATTGTATGGTAAGAAACACATGTCCAGGGTTGAGATTGTGCACTCCACAGTGCTTTCTCGGAGAGTCTGCCTATCTAGCAGGTCAAGTTGAGGATGAGGTGAGCATTTTCCTTGCTGTTGAGGTAGGCTATGCATGTCATGAGAACGTGGAAGCATCTAAGTGACAGAAAAGCCACCTGCCACCAAAAGCTGTCCCCATGCAAGTGGGATGGGTATAAGAGACAAGATAGGTCAAATGGGTTGAGAAAAAGAACCGAGTAGTACTCTACAACGCGATGATCATGGCGTATGAAGCAGTGGTCGTGCTCATTTGAAGAACCTTTTTTGCTCTCTTTACACTCTGGAGATATGACACTGGTCAGGATAGCTTTGATTTGAGAACTTGCATGGGAGGGAAAGTGACCTGGGATTCCAAACAAAAAAAACAAAACAAACAAAAAGAAATAATAATAATAATAAACAAGCACCTGAAATAAATTTAATCTCACCATCTTCTGTCACCTCATTTCCCTGTCAGGGATAATGGCATCAACTAGAAATCATGTGTAAAATTGCAGAGTAGGTTGAAGATTTAAGATTTTCAGTGACTTTGGAGAATCATTCGAAAGTGGTTTTTTTTTTTTTTTTTTTTTTTTTTTTTTTATCCTTGTAGTCAAAGCTGCTGCTTTTTTCTTTTTGTTCCGTTTTTTCCCCCCCTCTCCATATTACAGTGGAATACCAGCACTATATAGCTAATAAGGACATGAACTCATGTTGTTTTTCATTATTTTTTTTCCACAAATATTTGCAGGGGTGAGCATTAGGCATTATTGGAATTTTAAATTTTTATGCATGTCCTTTTTTGGTCAAAATTATTCATTATTCAGTATATTTGTTTAATATGTAAAAGCTCTGTTTCTTGAATGGATATTTCATTTCAGCCTTCCAGTTTCTCAGACTTTATTTTGACTCAGAAATACCTGTTAATTTTCTCTTCCCCTCCTCTTAGCACCTTATAATGTCTGGTGAATTTTTGTAATCCCCGAGTGTTCTCACTGCTTTAAATAGCTCTTGTTTTTTTATGACAAAGTCTTGCTACTCAGAGCTCACATGTGAACATGTGCACACACACACATTGGGTTCATCTTTCCAAATGTTTTTCTCATTTAACATTTTGTTGGCACGAATATTTTCTTGGAGAATACATCTTATTTTATTATCAGGAATTATTCAGTAAATTAGCAATCATTATTATTGTATAGAACAAGATAGGTGCTTTGGTGGGGTGTGCCTTTGGACGCTTCATCTTTTAACTTTACCATAAAATCATCTGCAAAGGTGCAGCTCTCAAAGTACTAATTAATGCTGGGAGACTAGTAGAACTGCAGCTCATTTTCCTAATGTATGATGTAGAGGATTACTTGGTTCCTTCCTTTACTGTTGCATGTACATGTCTCTACAGACTTCCAAGCCATAAAGCTGTTTCTGTATCGAAATGAAATATTCAGAAAGTCAGAATCAATGTTTTGTTCTGCTCTGTGTGCCGGGGGCTATTTCTGTATTTTATAGTAAATGATTAATCAGTGAAAACAGTGTCTGGACCAGGACACAGGATATGGATCTCCAGCCCTCTCTTGCTGTCTAGATGTCTGGCTAATTTGGGATCCTGCCTCAGCGCAGGAGGTAAAGAGCTTTGTCTGGGAGAGAAGCAGCTAAAACAGCTGAATCTGCTGCACTTGCCTTGTGATTCTGGCTGCTTTTGCTATTGCTCTAAATCTGGGCTAAGCGAAAGATATAAAGTGATGTTAAGCATACTGGAGGACAACAGGACAACTCTTTATATGGACATTTAACTTTATTATTATTATAGCAGCAGGCATGTTTAATTGCATTGATTTATATTCATTTTTAAGCCTTTGTTTTGGGTGTAGGGTGAAATACAAACCATCTGAGAGATGGGCTGAACACTAACCATGGGTCTCCCTCATGACTTCATGGTTATTTTGAAATCTGTAGTTAGTGATCACGAAGTTAGCTTGTCTCAGGATCTCTATCTGTCCTTCCTTTGCATGATTTGTAGAGAAACTTTTGCCAAGCTGCTCTTGCTCATGTTTTTAGCTAGTAATGATCAGGTTTTACCACGTTTCGCTTGCTTTAGATTAGCTCAAACTCGCATTGTGTTTTGGAAGCTTAATGCATCAGATTCTAAAATTGTATAAAAATACTTTACCCTCTACTGTCAAATCTGCTTAATAACTTCACTCAACCCCCAAATTTTCCTTATATAGCAGAATATTGCAAATAATGTACTGAAAGGGGTTACTTAAAAGCTCAGAGTACAGCTGAACCCCTGAATAGCAGAAATACTGTAGGTAATTGGCTGAAGAAACTGAAGCAGTAGTAGAAATAGTTTTTCTTTTTTTTTTTTAACCTGCCCAACCCTTCAAAACAAAAAAAAACCTCCCCCAAACCCTCTTCCTTCCTTTTGATTAGCTTGAACTCTCCAGAAACATTTCAGTGCTCTCTGATTTGTTTTGCCAAAGAACAGCTTAAAGCTCTTTGGCAGACTGCAGCTACAGGGAGGATTTTTCAGAGAAATCAAAGTATGCAAGAGTGTATAATCTTGGTGCTTGATAAATCCTCACTGAAGTTACTTGCAGAGTCATGTCCCGTAAGGCTGATGTGAAAAGGGAGGGAATGCTGGTCCACCTGAGGTCTGAGTAGTGTAAAAATCTCTGTAAATAAGAGTATTGAAAAATACTTTGAGATCTTTTCATGGAAAAAAAAATGTAAATGCATTTAAACAGCCACTGGCATAATTGAACACATAAAATTGTGTTTCATTTAATTCAGCTTTGTGCCAGTGTCCAACTAGAATGTTCATTTCAAGCTGAAAACTTAAATGCAATGGTCTTAAAGATGGTACTGTATCTTGGTACGGTAAAACAATATCTTTGTGTACATATGTGTAACTGAAAAAATGTTTCCATGAGTGTGTGGGGTGTGTGTGTGTTTTTTTTTTTTTTTTTTTAATTTCATTTCCCTGTGTTTGTTAAGCATATCCAAAGACTTACCTAGATAATCTTGAAGGAAAAGTTCTTATTGCAGTAGGCCTCATTGAAATGCATATGCCTGTTCTCTCTAGGATTTGCACAATACAGGCTTTAGTCAGAATAATAAAATTAGATTTTCTTTGTTATGCAGACTACTGCAAAATGTGTTAATACAGTTATGTGTTAAATAGATGTTAATCTATGATAGCTTTTTTGCGTGTGCTTTTTCTGGAAAGCAATGAAAGAAGCAATTCTTTTAAGCTGATCACTGAAGGTAGGTGGTAGCTGCGTCGTCCTTACTTTGCACTTCAGTTTTTATGGTTGGCAGGTGGGTTTGGGCTTGTTTCAGAAGTAGTGGCACTGGAATAGGAGATGGTTTCTGGGTGGTGCTTTTCTGGGGTAGCTTTACAATAGGAAAACTGAGACTTACTCAACGTGATGCTGAATACATTGCCTTTTTGAACACATTCCTGTCGTGTCTGCTGCATATGCCATTGCTGTGTCTTCTGCTACCAATAAAGAATTAACCTTCAAGGGTAGTAACGTAGTTTGACTAACTTTGGTAGATAAATTGATCATTTCTCAGTGTTATGAAGACAAGATCCCAGTGTTTTCCACAGATGAGATTCTTGCCTTCGGGATGCTAACACAGGAAGTAGCTCTAGGTAGCCCACTGCAATCCTTACTGCTGAATATTCAGGAACTTCTTTTATTTATAAGCAGTGAGAAACCATGGATGTGGGATTTGTTCCAGAACGAATTCCTTTACAGGTCACCTGGTGGCTATAAACATTATTTTTTTCTTAAATAAAGATTGCTTTTATATGGGACAAACTGCATATTACAGCCCTATTGGGAATGCAAAGGATATATATCACATATGATTTAGTTTTGCCTCAGCAGAATTTGTTAAAATATAAACAGAAAAGGAATAAATTGTACATCAGTTGTGCTGACACAAAATGTTGGCAAATTGGGCATCAAGAGCGTAATAATATTCATGTCCTTATAGTTCTGTTTTATTCTGTTTTATTGCATAGGCTTTATTGTAATGGTATGTTGTTGGCATTGCAGCGTTTTTACTCCTTCTGTGTGATTTGAATGTACAGAAGAAGTGAGAACTTCTTTGTGCATATTGATCTGTTTATCCCCAAACGGGTGCTTGGTATGTAATTTGGGGAGGGGTGGATAGAGTGCAGAAGTGAAACACTTTTATGTGCAGGAACTTTCAGAAAGAGCTGCAAATTTCTCCCCTCATCAACATTCTCATCCAAATACGACATTTCTTCAGTAATACGAGGTGATCTGTGTGTAAGGGCTGTGTTCAGTGTTTCCCTTTGCTCTCATTTCCCATGTGCTGCTGCTCCTGTTTTGTGAAACTGCCTTGTTTTGGCAATCGATCGTAGCTTTTATCCAAGAGGCAGGCTGCTTGTGTGAGTGAAAATATGGTGCTGCCAGTTATGATGTGTGTGTGTGTGTGTTTTTTTTTTTCTGTTGGAGCAATGCGATCTTGCTAGCCTGGATGCTTTTATGCTGCCATAAAGATCCCTTCTCATGGTGTTTGTGTCGCTTTTTGGGCAAGATGTCCTTGCGTAAGCATCTTTATGCCACTGATGCCAGATGCATGTGCAGTGCTGTGGTTAAGCCAACACGATGTCTATTAGCAGCAAAACTCGTTGGGGTATGTTCTTGCAAGATTGGGGTATGTTCTTGAAAGCAAATAGTGTTGGGACGGGCTCTCTTCATGAGTGCTTTCAGTACTGAATTTCAAACGCTCCTTGCTCCGATTTGCTTGTTTTTTCTCCAATAACAGATGATGGAAGGGATAGTTTGACTTGCTGCGTGCACCTTTCTTCCTTGCGCAGATACGAAACATCATTCTTGAGTGTCAGGGCCATGGTGGCACTGTGAAATGAGAAATTCCGCAACATTGCGGAATTCACCCTAATGCAACATGAATGACTTGGGCATTGGCTCATGTGTGGATTCAACCCCCACGGAGCCCAGCAGCATCCAGAGGCCCCAGCTGGACTCAGAGCTCTCTGCAGGGAGGCTTGGAAACACACATAAGTCACCCAGCTCCGGAAATTAAAGTCTTTAGGCGACGAGACAAAGGAAGGAAAGATGTTTGTGCTGAGTTAAGTACCCGCGATGGGAGAGTAAAGAGAAAAACATGTCAAAAAGTGCTTGTGATGCTGAGGTTTTCCTGAACCCAACTGTAGGTTAACTTGCAAATTGGAGCTGGTCAGAAATACAGGGTTGGGAGATGTTAACTCAGTGTAATTGGGAAGTTGTGTCTTTTATTCAAATGCAAGCTTGGATCTATGTGGCTAATACTAAGGGCAGGGGGGCGGGGACAAGCTGTGGGAATTTTCTCTTTTCCAAGGGCCTCAGCTGCAGCTCTTTAAAGGCTATTAGGTTTATCCAAGATATAAATTTATGTTATATCTTTTCTTCGGTTGAATTTACCTGCATGGTTTTGAAGATACGTGAGCCATGGTAGTAGGATGTGATATTCGCAGATTTACAGAGCATTCTGGGCATGTTGCTTAGAAAGTGTTGGATCTTAACTCTAGGATGATTCATGTCATCTTCAGAAATCTACGATAGTGCAAGTGGTGACTTAGAGTTTAAGATGACAAACTTATTTCTCTTATAGCCCACACTTCAGTTGAACACTTAGCTATGAAATACACTTTCTAACCATGTCTTACAGTAATACTATGTTCCTGGCATCTTGTCTCTAATGAAGTAGACGTGCAGAGAGCAAGTAGAGAAAAAAAATACTAAAGATGCCTTCTCAGAAATAGTTTCTCTTCTCTGTTTTTTTCATTAATATATATATAACATTCGTAGCTACAGTTGCTCATTACACACCAGAGTGTCCTAAATGTGCTGTGTTCTAGTGGGTAACGGATACCCATTTCTAATGTAATTAATAGTAAACGCTTTTGCAAATATCTTGAAAATGCAATTGGACTTCAGCTGTGTCAAGTATGAAAATTTGCTGCTTACACATTTGTTATCAAATTTACAAACAAATCAGGACACTAATGCACCACAAGCTCAATTAACGATTTCTCTGTGTATGAATCCATTGCTCTATGAGGTACAAACCCCAACTCCGTGCAGGCCTTTAGGAGTTTTGTGTGGCTTTGATACCGTGATTGCATGATCTTAGCGTATCAAGTTGGCTTGAACAGCTTGAACAGGTCTGAAGTTGTGAGTCAGGATCCCAGGAAATCTAACTTAAGCTTTGGGTCTGACATAATTAGGAAGTCTGGAGCATTTTTCATGTTTTACTGTTTCAGTTTTAATAGCTAGCACACAAGGAGGCAGAGCAAAGGAAGAGCTGTCAAAAGAGAAAGCAGTAGAACGCTACTGTTGATGCATATTGTCTGTTGCAGTGATTTCAGATTTTATATTTACAGTATATATTTTTGAAGGAACAATCTGCTATGATTTGCCATAGTAGTTCAGAAGGAATCGGGTTGAGCATACTAAAGCTGTTGCAGTTGTGATGATTTAGAAATACAAGCAAGATACAGCTCTTCCCAACAAAGCTTTATCTGATATAATTGGTTAAATGGGCAAGCTTTTCATCACACAAACCTTCATGTCTGAAAGAGAAATACGAAGCTTCAAGCAAATTATGAGAACAGTTGTTCTAAGTTCACGATTCATTTATTTATTTTTGGCATGTGTTTTTTACCACTGCTACAGAGATACAGAGCTGTAAATGAATGCAAGTTATATCTTATGTAAGTTAAAATATAAAAAGTGTACATCTTAATGTTATATTTCATACAATATTTTAGTTATGAATATATATTTAGTCTAATGTTTTGAACATGCCATACAAAATCTTTTATTGTTATTCATTATATCTATATAAAAGATAAAATTCATGCACTATATATTAATATCAGTATATTTATATTTGAAAATAAGTAAATGATACATTTATGTAAAAAGATGTGAATAAGAGTTAAAGGCTGGACAATGGTTCTTCTAAGCAAAAACCATATCTCCCCACTGCTCTTCCCTATGGGTTAACTGCAAGGTAGATCACTGTTTTCCTTTTTCTAATTGAATATTAGCCCCCTTCAACATAAAACAAGTGCACCTGAAACAGCCACCCCTGGAGCATGCTGTTCCATGAGCTCTTAAATTAGCCCCTGTATCTGACCTCAAGTGCTGGCCATAGTTTTAGACCCGACTTCTGCTCCAGTTTAAGATTGTTGTTGCTGTGAAGCAAATTGGATTTCATTTTTGCTTGTATGCTTGTTTCCTAGATATTTTTTATATCACACATCAGAGTTCTTGTGGCCTATAACCTCTCACTCTAATGGGCCTCAGAGATTGGTTCTTGCATTAACAAGTTTTCACCATCTTTTATGCTGTTGCCATGTACTCTGAAGAAATAAGAGTGTGAAGTTAAATTCTACTTTCAGTAACTCGTTCCGTATCCCCACTGTGGACTTACACATTCACATGTGATATAACTCGCTTGTACCTGGGGCAGGCCTAGCGAAGGCCCCGTGCTTGGGGCAGGCCTAGTGAAATATTGTGTTTATCTCATGTAAAGAAGAAGAATGTTCACCCAATTTTTGACAGTTATCCTAAAGGAGGGTTATGATGCTTTCCCCCTCCTGTTCCCAAATTCCTAGGTAATGCTGACTAAAACAGTTTCAGAATCCCACTGCAGCCTTGGAGGCTCTGGATTTCCCTGAATGGAAGGGTGGGTGGATGGTTGTTGGAGAGGTTGATTTGGGACTTGAAAATCTACTGGAGATGTAGTTAAGTGTCTAGAAAGCCAAATATTCCTCCATTGCTCTTTTATTTCGTTTTGACAATCTGTGTGATTCATCCCTGTGTGCAGAAGCTTAGAGATTGTGGACTGATGTAACATTTTGGCTCACTGGTCAAATTTAAATTGTGTCCTTCAACAAAAAGTGATCTGATCTGAATTAGTTGATGTTTCTAGTGACAGTGAAGATCAAACTGCTCAGAAAACATGAACTCTTGCGTCGAGTCATTTTAGAACCATTACTGGTATGAAACCAGTATCGTATGACTGCATCTAGACCATTTATAAAATATCTTAAATATCTGGCATCAAAGTTCATTTTGGGGGAAAGTGGGATTCAGAATGGGGGTGCAGAACAAAAAACAACAAGAAAAAAAAAAACAGAGCAAACCTATTTTTGTAGCTGAAGTAGTTTCTTCTAATTCTCGCTGAGTTGAGTTTTTCTTATTAATTTAACTCTCAGGTCAAAAACTGATTATCATTCAACTCTGGCAGGGACTCCTTCCATATCATGCTGAAAAATATAATAGCTAAAGCAGGTTGAAAATTTCATGCCAAAAGTTTTAGACCTTGAAATGTGCAATCGTGCTTTATTTTCATCTTTATTATTTTTTTCTAGTAAAAAGGCATTCAGTCTGAACTTGCAATAGTTTGTGATTTACTTTATTTTTGCATTTCTGTTTTCTGGTTATGTGTTCCTGTATTTTTATTTTTGTACTGTAGTAGGCAACAGAAACTATTTACATCATTTGGAAAGAAAACCTCTATTAAACTGTTCTTGATGCTCTCTGAAGCTGAAATGTTTCAAAAATTCAACTATATGGGAATATCTGTCTCTCCCAAAACTCCACTTGCACTCTCTGAGCAGAATAGAAATTCTTAATTCCCCACGATTTCCACAGAATCTGAATTTATTTATTGCCACAGACTGAAGAAACTTTGATCCACCCAGAGCAACTGATGTTTTATTATAAGGAACTGCTTTTCCATTTAAACATGTCATAAGTGTACTTTATACATATGCAAAATATTTCAGTGAGGTTCAGTGTTTCCATGGGTAATGTTTACCCATATTCTGATATTTGTTTGAGTGCAAGTATCTTGCACTAAATCTAAAGACTAAATAAATGTTTGGACTGTGCTACTTGATCTGTCTCTTGACAGAGATAATCAATGTGAGTTTACAAAATAGCTGGGTATTCTACTATATTGATATTTCATTTTCTTTTTCTATCCTTCTGTGATGAAGCTGCAAGGACTTTTAGGCATAGGGACCTTTGCATATTGTGAGCCAATGAGGCATTCTTAGCATTTAGACCTATTACTCTTTCTGGTTAAGCTATGGATTTTAGGCTTCATCTTGTATGCTTAGCATAACATTTGGTACTGTCAAATTTCTTTGTCAACATTTTTGGCCCTTCAGATAAGGCCTTAAAGATGAGCACTACAATTCTTGCTGGGTAAATACTGGTTTAAAATAGCAGTGCTATCATAACTCTCTGTGGTAGTCTAAGGATATAAATGAGGGGAAAACTTGTGGAGAGAGGTCAAAATTCTTTGAAAAGCCAATATCAGAACATAACTTCTTAACTATAGGATGCTAAAAATCTGGATTGTTCATCCCAGTTTTCAGGCTGTCTGCCGGCTTTCACACAGGTGCAAAGAGTTCTTCCTCCTCTCATCTGACAAAGGTTAACTACCACCTTCTTTTTCATGGTTCACTTGATTTATATAATTAGATTACATGAAGAGCTATAATTTTTACCCTGTATTTAATGTTCTTTTTTTTTTTCTTTTCCTGTGCATTTATGAAAGAAATTTAATTGCAAATATTTGTCTGTCTCTTCCCACTCTATCATTTTCCCTAACAAATAATGATTTACCTTTGAATTTTGCCTCCCCTATTTACAATAGATAGCATGGTCCGAAATATTTTTTGTATCTCTTGGCCAGTTGTCTAGGCAACAAAATTTTCTCAAATTGGTCTGTCACAGACAGTGATTAGATATTAAAATAAAAAGCTCTAATTTCTTCAATATTAACGACACCTTTCGAAAAAGTCTTTTGCTAGAGTAACTTTTTCTATTTATGGTACTGAACCAAGTAGTCTACAGTATCCTTATTATAACATGAGAATAATGTCCAGGAAATACCAAAATTCTGTTTGATTGTTTTTAAATCCGAAGCCTTCCCAACAGTGTTTGCTGCTGCACCAAGTATTTGAATGGATAAAAGTTCTAAAAATTGTTAGATTCTCTCTCATTCTCTGTGTGAGGAATATTTCTCTGAATCCTGTATTTCATTTTTTCATGTACAGGGGAGAACAGTCTGATCCCTACTTCACTGGAAGTAGGATCAGCCCTTCTCTAATTATAAAGCAAATGGAATTTTTAGAGAATTGGCATGTGCCAGAATTTTATTACTTGTAAGAACAGTCCAGAATTTTTAAAATCAATCATATCTGATACTGGGCATGTATTTTCTCTCCTGTTCTCATCTTTCAAAAGCAAAAAGGATTAAATCATCTTGTATAAGTCTGAGAAGAGATTGTATCTGATGCTTTTGAATTAGACTTCTTGTCAGCTTTGACAAATTTTTTGAGCTGGGGTGAAGACATTTAACTCATCATTTCAAAGGGCAAAGATGAGTTCAGGTTTGTAACAAATGCCTCTGGTTAAAAGGAAGGGCTCAAAATTGTGTGCATGTAGCTGTTTAAACGCTTTGCTTTTGCTTTTGACAAGCCTAGAACAAGCATGGTTGTGATGACTGGAAATTGATGCATAAGCAATTATAGAAATTTGCATTCCTCTTAAAAATCATAATAAACATACACTTTTTAGAAGAAAAAAAAAAAAAAGATTTCAGGTCAACTCTCTTATAGTGGACCTTACCACCTCTTAAAATGGGATTTTAGTTACAGTGGACCAAAAGTCTAAATCTGTTTTCTGGGTCTCTGATTATTATCCTTTCAAGGTTGATAAGAGCCCAAGCCTGACAATATATTGGTGAATACCTAGACTGAAAATTAGCAATGTCCACGACTCCTCTGTAAGACCTTTGCCGAAGTTTGCATTTCAAGCGTTCGTCATGTGGAAATGTCTCATGTTCCACACGGAAAGGCTCTTTCCTGTTGAACAGATGGTCTAAGTTTGTTGCTAAGAAATATTGTGGGTTTTTTTTTTTTTTGAGGGGGATATTGTCGTGAAAGGAAAATTAAAAAAAAAAAAAAAAAAGGGGGGGGGGGGGGGGGGGCGGGCAAAGAAAGCGGTAAGAAAAATGGCACTCACTGATTTGATAATCACATACTCCAGTAGCAGAACTTTAGCTTAGTCTTTGCACATCTACAGCACAGTAATGAAATGGATGTCCCACTACAACACCACCACAACTGTGATCTTTTACTTCTGACTTCTTCTGGGTTCGTTTAAGCAATTGGTAGGAAGCTAAAGGGGAGGAAAGAAGACAGGGCCCAAGGGCCAAAACTGCAGCAAACGGGTGTGTTGAGATAAACACGTCGAGACAAACATGATCTCGAAGGCAAAGGCTCTGGAGCGGACACTTTGCCTAGAGGCGAACAACTGCGGCCAAAGCCACTGAATGAGAGAGCGGAGACAGCAAGAGGCAGCCCCAGCGCCGGCCCCACACGGGCAGTGCTAAGCTCGGGCCGGGGGCGCCTCTGACTCAGCGAGGCACAGCTGGCAGGAATTCAAAAGCTGCCCCAGGGAGTGTGAGTGACCAGGGCATGGTGCGGCCGTTAGCGCGGGCCGAGGACAGGGAGTCTCCTCACAGGTGTGGAAAAGAATCCTCTCCTCGCAGGTGTGGAAAAGAATCCTATCCACTCGAGGTGGCCAGAGAACCCTTCCACGGCCCACCTCACCTCCACCCGTGACCACATCCAAGAGTTATGAAGCCCTGGAACTTGGGGATCACATAGAGGAGGTCATGAACCAAGGCCCATCTAGGGGGCTGTCTACAGAGAGGCAGTCAAGTCCACACTGCGAGGCTGCTCCCCCTAAGGAGAAAAGGAGCACCCGGAAGAAGCGGTGGGTGATCGTTGTGGGTGACTCCACGCTACAGGGCACGGAAGCACCGATCTGTAGACCAGACCCCTCATCCAGAGAGGTCTGCTGCTTGCCAGAGGCCCGAATAAAGGATGTTACAGAAAGGCTCTCGAGGCTTGTCCAGGAGTCTGACAATTACCCACTCGTACTGTTTCACGTGGGCACAAATGATGCCACGGGGAAACTGAGGGATATCAAGTGTGACTTCAGAGCCCTAGGGATGGCCATCAAAGGTATGGGAGCCCAGGTAGTGTACTCCTCTATCCTGTCAACGAGGGGAATGGATTCAAGAAGGAGAAGGTAGATATGGCACATTAACAACTTGCGCCGCTGGGCTTGGCAACAGGCTGCCCAGAGAGGTTGTGGAGTCTCCTTCTCTGGAGATCTTCCAAACCCGCGTGGACGCAGTCCTGTGCCACGTGCTCTAGGTGACCCTGTGTGTGCAGGGGGGTTGGACTAGATGATCTCTAGAGGTCCCTTCCAACCTTAAGCATTCTGTGATTCTATGTTTCCTTTTTCATGCTAAACAACAGAAAATGATGTTTGAAGAGGCAATACTTGGTTGTACAACTGCATGTAATGAGAGAATTATGGGTATGTTTTGCATGTACTTAAACACTTCTTTTCTCATTGTGACTGGGAAGAATTTAACTAATAGAAAATGTTAGTTTGTAGTCAGTAGGAATCAATACTACCCAAGCCTTTCCAATCTTTGACTTCTGTAATGCACAGTAAGCAGCATATATATATAAAGGAAAATGGAAATCCTCAAGATAAAAACCTACAGTGTGAACAAAGCAAGGTATTCATTCCCCTAAATGCATAATTTCATTTAGTTCCAGTTCCACAGAGTCATTCAAGCAAATCTCCATAACATTTCTTATCCCTGTAAGTAATGCACTATCACGATCAAAAGAGATGAGCAGTTTCTTAGCGCAATCTTACGTATGAAAGAATGTATTCTGTAATAAATTTGTACCAGGAAAAGTTTGAACTTAGTGGGAAGTTATTACACTTCAGAGTACTAATCAGGCAGGCTGTACAAGAGCTTTTGCATAGGATGAATTGTAGTAGTAACCAAAGTGCCAGGAAGACCAGTTAGCAAAAAAGGTGCCTGCAAATTGCAAAAATGACTATGTATAGAAAATAACAGCTGAGCAATGTGGAAAAAGGATGGCTTGCCACTACAGAAAAGAGACTTTTATTCTGATGCTCTTATGTGGCTTCCCAGTAGATAGTACTGATCATCTTATCTAGGTGTCTAATATTGATTATTTGTGAGCAGAAAATACTTGGTGCTGCTTTTCTCCAACACTGAATTAGAAAGTGAATCAGAAACAAGGGGGACAGGTTAGCACCCATCTTGAGGTTTCTTCCTAGTGCCTGTATTCCTGTCACAGCTCCAAACACATAGCTTGATGTCCTTGTATTTTGCTGTATTTGTTCAAGTCTTTCACTAACTATGGAGCATCACTTTCGACTTAAGATTGAGTGCATTGTGCGACTCAGTGAATGACTCCTTATGTCAAAAGAGCATGATGGGATGAGAGAGGAGGGAATTGCTGCTCTGAGGGTGAGCCCTGGTGCATAGGATTCTTCTGATTTTCTGTGTTAGTGGTGCACAAGTCTGCAGACTTGGCTTATATTTGTTTTCACTGGTGACCTTGTAATTAAAATCATGCTGCTAAAAGTTAAAGCCCTGACATGATGTTTATGTGTGCTTCATATGTATCCCTGGCATGACAAACTGCCACAGTCCCTGGACACTATGACATGCAAAGGTTGCAGGTGACAACATTTTGATTGTTAAGAATGAGCTTCAGATTTTAAATTTATTTATTTCTCTAGAACCTTTTGAGGGCTGCAGATCTGCAGCTTTTGTTTTATGCCTGTCTACCAAGAAATCCTGTCTTGCAAGTAAATTGTTGCATAGAAAATGGGCAGAATGAGCCATGCTTTCCCCAGTTTTTAAAGATAAACTAATTGAATTTCTTGCTACTGAGGAATTTACAGCTGAACTTATAAACCCCCATAATACCTCTGAGATAGCAGAGAAATTTGACGTGAGAGTGTCCTGATTAATAAAAACTGGAAAGGAATCTTGATAGATTTAAACTGCTTTGGGATGATGAGAATGTTTTTATTGAGATTTGTATAGCAATCCTCCAGAAAAGGGAAAAAAAAATGTGAAGTTGTGAAGTACACTTCTTCCTCTTTTGAAGAATTTTCATTTGACATTTTGTGACTGTAATGCCTAAACGGTGTTTTAATAATGTGATGTAGCAAAAACTGCATGGGGGCTTTTCGGTGTTGCTTGTAGCTTCATCCCCACCTTCAAACAAGCTGGTATATCCCACAGCCAAACAAAATCTTAGCTTAATGGAGATGAAAAGGAAGGCAGAAAGGGCTGGGTTGAATTATGAATGAAATGGAATATTTAATTTATTCACTTACAGCAGTTGACAATCACAGTATGAGAGAAGTGATGAATTTTTAACTGTCTTTATCATCACTTAAACATTGGGAAGCCCTGGAAATGTATATTTTATTTCACTGCACCGGGGTAAAAAGGTTGTGTCAAAACTAACATCATTGCCAGCTATGCCTAATAGGGTCTTTGAGATGACAAAATATCAACTTTGAGTAGTGTCTATTCAATGTGCAAACACCCCTGTTTCTTCCAGAAGAGAGTCCTTCTCCTGCAGGCCCTTTTATCTCCTGTTTCTGTATTTATTTCTATGTATGCAGCTTCAAGGTGGTGTTGATTAGTGTCTTGTGAGCGCTCCGGACTTGGGCATTTTTGGCCTAGTTGTGGGACCAGGCCGTCATCCCTCTGAGGGTCAGGGTGCTTCTCACTGTCCTCTTCCCAATGCAGTCTGTTCGTTCCCTCCCTCTCCCCATATATATAGTGAAGCCTTAAAGTTTCTAAAATATATGTAACAGAAGCTTTGAAATTACCTGATTATTTTATACCCTGCTTCCATAAGGCTTCCTTAAAGTTGGCCGGTGGTTTTGTAGGAGACCATTCCCATGGTTGAAGTGCCCTTGGACTTGAACTCTCTCTGAAGTATAAACTCTTATGTCTTTCATCTTTTGAGCAGTAATTAGAGCTAATGGAACATTTTTTACTGATCAGCCTTTAAAATCTCATCAGGCTAATGTGATTTGTATACTCGGTGCGTGCATTTCATCTACACTTTTTTGTTTGCCAAAGTGTAAACTATGTAATGAACTGGAATGCCGTGTTCTAACCTAGCAGATAAATCATCATCATTTCAAGTATAAATCATCATCATTTCAAGCATCATCCTAGTAATATTACTAATAGGCCCGTGGCAAATTATTTTGACTTTGGTACCAGGGGGATTTCAACTTAGAGAAACCTGTGTTTTGTCTTCACAATCTCCTTCACTATTGAGTGAGTAGAAAAGAGAGGATGGAGGATTTTTACTTTCCATTTCTTTTAAACTTTGCTGGTATTGCCATGAAACCGTCAAGGGAGGAGTCGTATGGAGTTAATGGAGCAAAGCTTCTCTGTGCCTTGAGCTCCATTGCAAGATCTCTTTGACAACAGCAGCAGGAGGTTTGCTAGACTTGCCATAAAAACAACCAGGGCTGCAGGAACAGCGGAGTTTGGAGAGAGAGCTGGCCTTTCATCAATCAAAATCTGACCGTTTCATTATCTGCGCAATGGGTGGGTGGACTCTGGGAGTAATCGGTAAATAAATAAAATGCTTGAAACGCATGAGATGTCTTCAGGAACCTGAAGTGCGTTCAGGTGGTATATCATGCTATGATATATTGGACAATTTCTTATGGAGATCTAGTTGTAGGTGCTGGTGCTATTTAGAAGTAATAGCTAAGGCCATCGTGGGGGGAAAGGGGAGTCATGATGTGGCCATGCAGCTTGGGAGGACCATGCTACCCACTGCTATAGCAGCTGCAGTTGGGTCATAGGTCCTTTAAGTATTCCTAAATAGTCACTAGAATGTGAGTTCCTATATGGAAGCAGTGACAGAATGCACTGAGAGCACAGACATTTATATCCAGGTGGGAATTTTAGGGAGTGGGGTCTTGGAAGAGAATGCAGACAAAAATATGTGTTCCTCAATATGAGGAAAATAGTATTTATTGTTCATTCTTAGTGTCATAACAACATGTGTGAACTATAAAGTGTTTTGCAGATGATCTTGGGGAGAGTTTGAGAAGGACCATAAAATTTAGCATCTGAGAAGCAGCTGCCAGCATGCTCTGTTAAATATGCAGGAATGATAAGGACCCTCTAGGTGGTCACTTGGACTCCTTAGTGGATTAGGAAGCCACTACTCCTTTAAAAAATAATAAAAGGGGTGTCAGGGCTATTGTGAGGCTTTGGAAATCGCTGTCTGAAGACAATATTATGTTATATGTGATATATAAGGCTGGTGTTTTCTTGGTGGTATGTGCTGGTACAAAACAAAATTTTACATGAATGCATGTTGCTCTCTCCTTAAATATAACAATATACCTGATATACAGAGTGCACTACATTCGGGAGAAGCAGCATGTACAGCATTTGGCCACCGATTTACTTGAAGTAGCTAAACTGCTACACATTGCATGTGTTTTGCACATCTTGTGTTTCTCTTTTTTAAAATCTCTGAAAAATGAGTAGTGAAAGAAAGGCAACACTGGTATTACAGCGCCATGGCCCTTACTTTCACGTCAGGCCCTTAATCTGTTGGAACGAGTATTTAGCAATGTTAACACTACTTCTATTTTTAAAGCTTAATAATAGTTCATCCACCTTTGTTTAATGCTCAGCTACTGTTTGGTGCCTCCTATCTTTTGATGGATATTTTTGTAGTATTGTCAGCCACAAACCAAGTTGTAAATTGAATGCAATTACTTTAATTCTTTTAATTATTTTTCCTTTTTGTGTGTACTGTGAGCATTTCATTGTAAAAATAACTGTTCTCAAACTGCTTTAGCCATTGTATTCACTTGATTATTATTTGCTGCTAAATGTAGTGTTTACAGTCATTTTGGCATTGCTCCTTCCTAATTAGGAGGCTATGCTGCAAGTAAACACATTCTTTTAGCATTTTGTATTGCCTTAGTATACATTTATTCCAATTCTTAAGTCTTACATTTCCCCATTATGTTAAAATAGAGAATAATTTATTTTGTATTTATTAGATAATTATCTTTTTATTCATGGTCTGTGTCAAACTAAATTTGCATGAAAATTGGAATTCAATTAATGCAGAATCACATTTTAAAACTGTTTTTATTACTTTTCAGTTGCTGAAACCTTAACTTGAAAGATATCTCATATCTCTAATGATAAATCAGAAAATAAAAATAATAAGAGCATTTTTATGTTTAACAGAATTAAGGTCCATCACAGATATAGAAGGACTTGGTTTTTGGAAATGGATAAAGTAAATACCATGTAGATTTGAGCTTTTGTCTTCAGTGCCTCAGGCGTTTTGTTATATGCTGTCACTTACAGTGGCAGGACTGTCCCCGTGCCACACTACGTGCCCCTTATGCACTTCATGCCGTGTTTTGGGAAACTCTCATCCAGGTCTGTTAGAAAGTTTTATTTCTTAACTGTTGTTGTCTGTGATTTTGATTTGGTTCTCTTTGGTTAAGTGATCCTAGAATCTATAAGATTTCCCCCCCACCTTTTTCTCAGATGTAATTATGGGGAGTAAGATTCATCTTCCTCTGGGAATTGGCTGTGTTGAAATTTTTCTTTCATACTGTCTGATAGATTTTTGTTTAAGATATGTTTTGGGGCATTGTCCTTTCACTAAAATGAATTACTGAGTTCTGTGAGATTGTAAAAACAAAATATTTTTTGAAATGCATTTTCTGGTCATGAGCAACTGAACCACTTTTGAGCTCCTTCTAGCCAAACCAGCTGTAGGGCAGATGCGAAGAAAGAGAATTTCATGTCCCAGGACATGGACAACGTAGCCCTCCTTGTACTTGTGCAGCAAGGCCACGTTCTGTGCTCAGTCTGGCTTCTATGCGTATGTTAATTTTTGGCATTATATTCCGCTTCAAGCTTTCTGTTTTTACACATGATCATGACTTTTTTCTTTCTTTTTTTTTTTTTCCTTTCCTGCCACCCCCTTCCTCCCTAGACTCTTAGAGAAACTGAGCTTTAAATTAGCATCAAGCCTTATAGTAACAAATGCAATTCTAAATTTATAGTGTATAAGCATTTAGGGGGTAAAAAGCAGTGTCTGACACAGTTTAATAGTGGTACGAGTTTGTGTAAGAACAGAAGAACCAGAGGTCAGGATTAAGTTTGAAAATACTCGTCTTGGTGGTAATAGGGATTTAAAAAAAGGCAAGGGAAAGAACGCCCCCACTTGAATGCACATATGCACTCACACACAAATCTTTCTGTGCGCTCTTAATGATATGAAGCAGGAAAACTTTGGGCAAGTGCTAATTAATCATAAAAATGGCTCTTATTAAGCAAACAAGTGGATTTGCCGTGCTGGGAGGATTGTGCGTGCTTTAAGCTGTTGCTCCATGTGATTGGAATGGGCAGCAAGAGTGTCACTTGTGAGAAGTGCAGAATCCCTCTTTGCAGAGAAGCTGCGTCCTATCTGGGTGGGAGAATGGGGGGCAGAGCATTAGATGGGCTCTTGGGGCAGCAATTGCAGCTGTTAGCGGCCACTGGAAACACTAGTGTGGGCATCTGCAGCAGATGGACCTTTTCATGATAGAATAAGAGGATTTTTTGAAGATTTGCATGTACTGGCTTTCAACATGTTTTGCCAAGTTTGTTCACTGACCTGAAAAAGCCTAATTTTAGTGCGCCCAAAATCTAAATGCTCTTGGGTATGGTGATGAGGGTGCTTGCTGCTAGCTTAGTGCCAACAGGCTTATGCAGCAAGCCCAAGAAAATTCCTCATAGAGGATCCATGATCTGTTTAGGAAATAAAAAAGCAACTTGGTTTAGGTGTGAGGACCTGATGTCAGCTAAAAGTTAGTGGTGGTTTTCACAAGCAAACCCCTCTCTGATCAGTTTCTTTAAAGATACCACAGTAATAACGTGATCTAATCCAGCACTGCATCTCTTGCACTGTCTGAGGCCACTGTACTAAGCAAGCTGTGAAAGGATTTACAGTGTGAGATGTCTGGGATGTAAAAGCCGAATTTTATCTATGCAATATAAACAGAGTCACAACCCCCATTATAATTATGCATTGAAACAGATTGAGATGAAGTTTTTTTTATTATTATTTTCACATCTATACTGGTCTTTTTTTGCTTTCTGTCATCAGC